>PVIU01005704.1:0-110153 GCA_004026605.1 Ondatra zibethicus | reverse complement strand
TAGATTTTTTTTCTTATTGCTTTGTTCAGTAATTTTTTTTGTCTTACTGATCTTTTCCTTGTATAGTATGTCTTTCAGTTTTGTGTTTTCATGGAGTTTATTTTCTTTTTGTGACTTTGTGAGTATGTATGATTTTCTTGTGTTGTGGGTTTTGTTTGTTATAGGGTTGTTTCTGTTTTGCTTTGTCTTGTTTTGTTTTTTGCCTGTTTTCTAAAGAGAGAAAGAAGAAGGGGTATAGCATTGAATGTGTTGGTAGGATGTGGGAGGAATTGGGAGAGGGAAAGTATGATTAGAATATGTTATATAAAAATACATTTTTCCAGTAGGAAAAAAACTAATTTGAAATTAAGAGTCCTTTAACATGTTTCTTAAATATCAAAATATGTTCAAATATTCACATAACTGAAATTATAATTTATAATTATAATTATATATTTATGTATATTTATAATTATAATATATTTTATTATATATCTTATAGGCTATAACTATAATTTTCTTTTAAAAGCAGCTTTTTCACTACTAAAATTAAAAAATAATGAATTTGAAGATGAAACCACATAAATTGCCAAATAATAACATCAAGAGCAAAAGATGAAGGGCAAATACAATAAAAAAAAAACCCTTAGGGACATGTGGTGTTCCAGGAAAGTCTTTCACCTTCATAGCATCAGACTCAGAGAGCCTAAAATGAATAAAAAGGAGGAAAAATTCATTTGGCACAAAACCACAAACTTAATGATAAACATGGAAGCTGTGACCTTAAACCAGAAAAGATTCATGTAGGATACATTACAGACAAACTTCTAATGACTAAAACCACAAAGAATGTCCTAGGTATTTGAAACAAGCAGGAAGTAATGACACACTGCAAACTGTAGAAAAACAATTCAAATGACTATTTTTGAGACTTTCAAACATGTATACAATGTTATTATGATCATCATGTAAAATCCTAATTTTCTTTCTCCAACTTCTCCCATACCCCTTCCAACCTGCCCCCTCTCATCTCCTTGGTTTTTTTGTTTGTTTGTTTACCTGTGTTTGGCTTTTGATAAGCCAGCAAGTCCAACTACTACTGTTCATATATACATAGGTGCAGGGCATTCATTGGAAAACAGAAAATCTGTCAATGTCCTCACCCCCAAAACAATGATTCTCTCTTCTCCGGCACTCATCTGCCTCCTCAATACGAGGTAGGGTCTGCAGATCATCCATGCCATCACGTAAGTTGGGATTTTTGTCTGGCTTGATCTTCTACAGGTCTTGTAGACACAGCTGTTGTGAGTCAATGATTGTGATAGCCATGCTGTGTCCAGCAGAAAACCCTCACAGCACAACTGCCCATCCTCCAGCTTTTACATTCTTTTTGCCTCTCTTCTATGATGGTCCCTGAGCCTTGGTGGTAGTAAGTGGTCGTGGGGTCAACATGGAAGTCTCATTTAAGGCTGAGCACTCTGTCACTTAGCCTAGGACTTTGACTACTTACGCATCTCTGCATTCTGCTGCCCACTACTGTAAGAAGCTTTCTGTGACCATGGTTAAATGCAAGCATAAATATGTAGAAGCCACTCTGATAGCATGGCTGTTTGGTAAAATACCAATAGCAGTTCTACACTAGGCCCAACCGCTTCAACACTCATGAACTTTCACCAGGATTATAGTACTAGGCATTACCTGAGACATCTACTCAGGTGGATAAATACCATTTTAAAGACCAACAGCTGATAACACACTTTATTGTGAGAACTGAATGCTTTATTCTTAACGTTGGAAGCAAAGCACAGCTGTCTGTTATGATCACAGCAATTTTACTTTGTAGTGAAAGTTCTAGCAAAGGAAAGATGAATAGATTATGAAGAAATAGAAAATACTGCCCACATTTACCAGTGTCATGATGATCAACATAGAGAACACAAAAGTATCTACCAAAACTCTTAGAATAAGTAAATTCAGGAAGGTTGCAAGATACGAGATTATTATGCAAATCAATTTTATTTCTATATAACAGCAAGGAACACACTGAAACTGATATTTTAAAAGGAAATTCCTAGGAATAAATCTAGCATCACTTGTATAGGAGTTGCATATTGAAAAAAATTACAAAATCATAAGGTAAACAGTTTAAGAAGATGTAAACTTCTAGTGAAATCATACATTTTTTGCAAATTGAAATAATGTTAATTCCTTTTAAATTGATAGGAGAAGAAAACAAAAATAAAACCTATCAATTCCAAGAAATAATATTTATTTAGATTTATGAAGATTTAGACAAGATTCTAAAATGTACTTGGAAAGACAACAGAACTTCATGAAATAACTGAATTTCTTATGAAAATGAAGAACAATGTGGATGTTATCACTTCCTACTGGAGTGGGAAGGAGCACCCCTATATAAGACAGAGCAGCAGTGGCCAGTGCTATGTGATGCCAGGGCTGGAAAGGAAATACAAAATACTGGCGTTTCTTCCAGAGACCCAGCACCCACATGGTGCCTCACAGGTGGTGTGATTCCAGTTCCAGGGGTTTGTGCCATGAAGACGCATATGTACAGGCAGAATCCATAAACATCAAATAATAATCTTTGAATGATTAAAAAAAATGATCCTCCATGTTAACCTCACACCTAACTCAAAGTAGATTTAGAAGTAAATTATAAAATGATCAAACATGGTGCTGGAGAGGCAGCCCAACTGTTAAGAGCACTTGCTGCTCTTGAAGGGGTCCCAGATACAGTTCCCACCTCTTCATCAGGCACCTTAAGCTCCTGCAACTTCAGCTTTGGGAATCTGACACGCTCTTCTTGCATCTGCAGACACCCCCACTCTTGTGAGAGTGCTCACATGTAGACACACACATACTCAGGTAATTAAAATCAGTAAATCTTTTAAAAATAGTGAATGTATTACTATCTTGTTATTTATGCTTCATGTTTGAAGGTCGTCACAATGCATTCAATTTAAGATAATGAAAACAATATTGTTTAAAATTCTCATTTTTAATTGTTGGTATTATCAGTCCTTAAAATAATTTTAGTTATTTCATCATACAGACTAGTTACAGATTTAATTTGCATATTTTATACATATATACATATATATCATAATTTTTTACTGATTCTTTGGAAATTTAACCCTCTCCCCTCTTTAGACCTTTTTTGTTGCTCTTACCATGCCTTTTTCATATCATGTGTATGTGTGTGTGCCTTAAATCTAGATTTTGAAAAGAGAAAAAGTGATACTCATTTCTCAAATCTGACTTATTTCACTTAACATAAAGATCTCCAATTCTATCCATTTTCCTTCAAATGTGATGACTTCACTTTTTTACACTTGAATAAAATTTTATTATGAATATGTACTATCATCTTTCACTTTACACTTCTGCTGATTCACACCTTCGCTGCTTCCATAACTTGGCTATATGAGGAACACAGCAGTGACATGAATGGACAACTACACATGGTATGCTAACTTAGAGTCCTTGGAAAATGCCCAGGAGCGGCATCGTGAGATCATACTGAAGCTCCACTTTTAGACTTTAGGAAACTATGCATTGATATCCAGGGCTATATATGTTTACACTCCCACTAGCAGTGCCAGGATTCAGCTTTTCCCGTAACCCACCCAGTATTTGTTTCTTGATGTCTTCAAGAAGGTTGTTCTAACTTAGGTGAAGAGGAATCTCCAGAAAGTTTTAATTTGCAAATTCCTGATGGCTGATGGTGTTGAATACCTTTTAAATATGTGTTGGTTATTTATTTAGATCCTTTGAATTTCAATGGACTCTGTCATATAGTCACTATTTTCTCTCTAATTGTTTTTAGTTCAGTCTTCTCTTTCTTTCAGATAAATTGAGCAAAGCTTGTTATTCTTTTTTTTTTAAATAACTCTCTGATTCTATGTATTTCTCTTCCAGTCTCTATTTCATCCATTTCTACCTGAATCTTTATTATGCTTGCCATCTACTGCTTTGGAGTTTAGCCTGTTATTTCTAAGATCCTGAAGTGCATCATTAGATTACTTACTTGAGGTCTTGGATTTGCTGTTGTTTGAGACAGAGTCTAATAGATCCCAGGCTAACTAGACAGCTAGGGTGCCTTTTTCTAGATGAGTTGAAGTCATTTATACTTAAGGTAATTATTGGGAGGTATTTACTAATTCCTATAATTTTATTGCTTTTTGTCCAGTGTTATTTGACACTATTCTTAGGGAGACATTATCAAATGACTGCTCATCCTATGTATGGAACTGACAGCAGACCAAAGTACAGATATCACCACAATCCAACTTAGTGAACCAATAAGTTTAAGGGACCATGAGGGAGTGGTTACTTGCAAGAACAAACATGCTTCAAATGTAGATGGATCACCAAACTCGACCCCACGACTGATGATAGTTCATAAAAGTTAGAAATCTGAAGCATGCTGTACAACTGGCCGCTTAGCCTGTTGGAGATGCCCTGCCCAGGTGCTTCGTTGGTCTTCTGAGCATCTTCCAGGTACTGTGGCTAGTTCAAGGACGATTGATTGAACTTCACTGTTTCCAGGTATCTCAGCTGCTCTAAGACTCTAGGCAGCTCAGGTTGCGTCAGACTGTCACTCAACAATCCTTTCAGTGTATGTATGCTTGAAGAGGGAGGAGCCTAGTGAATCTGGTCAGTATTGGGGATTTCCTTGAAGCCTTTGAATTGTTTAATTCCTGAACTTAAGAAGTTACGTTAAGTGGAAATGTTTCACCTTCTCTTAGGGCAT
Source organism: Ondatra zibethicus (assembly GCA_004026605.1). Classification (NCBI taxonomy): domain Eukaryota; kingdom Metazoa; phylum Chordata; class Mammalia; order Rodentia; family Cricetidae; genus Ondatra; species Ondatra zibethicus. The sequence goes on along the minus strand of PVIU01005704.1, from coordinate 105,400 downwards.
ACATTGTTTTGCCTCCCCTGTAACACTCTGTATCTTAAGGATTTTACCTCTGAGGTAGAAGGCTTTAATCTAAGAGAAAAGTTCTAAACAACCCTGGTTGTTTAGGAGTTATTTGCTCTTTTCCCTCTCTCCTATTCATACTGGGTTAGCTGCTAATTTACTGTGTTGAACCTCTTTCTAGGTATGGTAATCTTTACTAGGAAGTTACTTGTTTTCAGGGTTTGGAATATGTCATTCCATTATTTTTTGGCTTTTAAGGCTACTGATGAGCCATCTGTTGTAATTTTGATATTTCTTCTGTTGCAGGTGAGCTGGCACTTTTCCCTCACAGTTTTTACCATTGTTTCTTTGTTTTGTACTTTTGAGACATGCGCCATGGTAAAGCCTTTTTTCAGTTTTGCCTTTTGTGGTTCTAAATGCTATTTGTGTTTGAATATCAATATCTTTCCCTCAATTTGGGGAGTTTTCTACTATAATTTCAAATTAATTTTGATTTTACTCTCTATATGAACCCTTTCTTCTTCCCATGTAAATATGTAGGGTTTGTTTGTTGATTTTTCATTGTTCTTAGACATCCTAGGCATGCTTAGTGTTTTCTTTAGTGATGTTTGAGTTGAGTTTTACTTAATCTCATCCTTAATCCTTGAAAAATGTTTGCTTGGCCAGGTATATGTCCGTGTTCATTATTTGCTTAACTAAGCCCTTATTTCTGACATTTCTTTCTTTTTTTTTTTAATATCTCAACTCCTTGCTGAATTTTCTTTCTATGTCACTGGCTTTTACATGCATATTGCTTATTTACTATCCATTTTGGAAACTTTCTTCCCTGCGCTTGTGATTTTCATCTCCAGGACCTGAGTCCATCCCTTGCTTCATCTACGTTCTTGTTTGTGGAGTCATTGATAATTTTTCCTCTTAAACCTGTGAAGAAGTTCTCCTCAGATGTTTAGCCATGCAGACTCAAAGCAGATGGGTTAGGATCTATTGGGGGGATTGTGTTGCCTGTTTTGCAGCTTCTTTGGGTTCTTATTTTCAGCTCGCATGTGTTTTAACTTAGAGGTCTCTCCCTGTTTTTTTTAGTAATCTTCTTAGTGAGCAGCCTAACTCTGAGAGCTCAAACCCAAGACCCTACAGAATGAAGCACACAAACTGCTCTTACATTGACAATAGCGAATCAGATAAGATATAGAAACACATTTAAAACTGATTGGAGCCAATGAATACACCAGCAGTGGTCACGAAACAGAAAACATTTTTTAAAATCTACAGTAAACTAACAATTGTTCATTTTATGTCTCCTTTCATGAGATCTAAATTCAGTCTTCTTGTTTATTTTCTATAGGGACAATTTCTGTTATTTGCTGATCTGTGAACATTGCCAGTCTCTTTTCTCATTCTGAAAATTGCATTTACTCTTAACAATGACCATAATTCATGGAGGTTGCTTTAAATCTTTGAAGAAAGAAATTAAAGAAAACACCAGAAAATAGAAAGATCTCTCATGCTCTTGGGTAGGTAGAATGAGCATAGTAAAAATGGCAATCTTACCAAAAGCAATCTACAGATTAAGTTCAATGCCCAGAAAAATCTCAGTAAAATTCTTCACAGACCTCGAAAGAACAATACTCAACTTCATATGAGCAAAAAGCCCAGGATAAAACAATCCTGTACAGTAAAAGAACTTTTGGAGGCATCACAATCCCTGACTTCAAACTCTAATATAGAGCTATAGTATTGAAAACAGCCTGATATTGGCATAAAAACAGACAAGAAACCAGATCAAATACCAGGATATCAATCGACACACCAAAGAACACCTGATTTTTTGACAAAGATACAAAAAGTATAAAATCGAAAAAAGAAAGCATATTCAACAAATGGTATTGGCATAACTGGATATCAACATGTAGAAGAATGAAAATAGACCCATATCTATCACCACGCACAAAACTCAAGTCCAAATGTATCAAAGACCTCAACATAAAACCAAACACACTGAACCTCATAGAAGAGAAAGTGGGAACTACACTTGAACACATTGGCATAGGAGACCACTTTCTAACTATAACCCCAGTACCACAGACACTGAGAGAAACAATTAATAAATGGGACCACATGAAACTGAGAAGCTTCTGTAAAGCAAAGGACACAGTCAACAGGATAAAAACAGCAGCCTACAGAATGGGAAAATATCTTCACCAACCTCACATCAGACAGAGGTCTCATCTCCAAAATATAAAAAGAACTCAAGAAATTAGACACCAAAAGATCACGTAATCCAATAAAAATGGAGTATAGACCTAAACAGAGAACTCTCAACACATGAATCTAAAATGGCTGAAAGACACTTAAGGAAATGATCAACATCCTTAGCCATCAGAGAAATGCAAATCAAAACAACTCTGAGATTCCATCTTACACCTGTAAGAATAGCCAAGATCAAAAACAATGATGACAGCTTATGCTGGAGAAGATGTGGGGTAAAGGGAACACTCCTCCATTGCTCGTGAGAATGCAAGCTGGTACAGCCACTTTGGAAATCAGTATGGTGATTTCTCAGAAAATTAGGAAACAACCTACCTCAAAACCAAGCAATACAATTTTTGGGAATATACCCAAAGGATGCTCAATTATACCACAAGAACATGTGCTCAACTATGTTCATAGCAGCATTATTTGCCATAGACAGACCTGAAAACAACCTAAATGTCCTTCAACCAAAGAATGGATAAAGAAGATATAGTATATTTACACAATGGTGTACTACACAGCAGAAAAAAATGACATCTTGAAATCTGTGGGCAAATGGATGGATCTAGGAAGCATCGTATTGAGTGAGGTAACCCAGACACAGACAAATATAATATGTATTTACTCATAAGTGGCTTTTAGACACAAAGCAAAGAAAATCCAGCTTATAATTCACAATCCTAGAGACCCTAGACAACAAAGAGGATCCTAAAAGAAACATACATGGATCTAATCTATTTGGGAAGCAGAAAAAGACAAGATCTCCTGAGTAAATTGAGAGTGTGGAGATCATGGGGGGAGGATAGAAGAGGAGGGGGGAAAGTGGATGGGAGTGGAGAAAATCAATAAAAAAAATAAGATAAAAAAAGAGATCTCCTTGCTCCAGAGAGGCCTCAGCTCCTAAATGTCCCACAAACTTCCACAAACATCACACTGTGAACAACTATCCTGGGTGCTTCATGTCATATCACATTTCTCTCAGGGTTGGTTGCTGTTGAACTTGCCAAGGAAAATGATCTGTCAGCACATTATAAAGGTTTTCTTGTCACAAAGGTATCTTAGCAGTTAGAGGCCAAGGAACACCCCAAAGTCACACCACACAGCAAACCATTGGTTAAGTGTTTAGATGCATGAGCTTGTGGGAGACATCTTACTCTCCAACCACAACTCAAAGGAATGGAGAGGCCAATGGCCTATCTTGTTTCCATAACCATGAGGTTGTTAGGAAGAAGGAAGTCTGTAAGGGAAGCAATGGATTGAACTTAGATCAGCTTTGAGGTGCTGAGTCAATAGCAAGAAGGGTCCCAAAACAGCAGTGGGTGCTTACTGCGGGCACTCACCGAGAGAGGAGCAGACCGTGATGGAGGGGCTACAGCACAGAAGAATGTGTTATAAAACAAGGCACCCTGATTTCCTACTAATAGCTCCCAAACTGTGAGCGAGTATCCTTAGTGCTTTACTGCGTGCCACATTTCTCTCAAGATCCATTGCTCTTGAACTTGCCACGCACAATGACCAACCAGCCCATGGTAAGGGTTTGCCTGTCACGAGGTTATCTTAGCAGTTGGGGGTCAAGGAATATCACACAACAAACTTCACATAATAGATTTCTTTGGAGAGAGGACCAGGAGAGCGGCTGCCTCTGAATGTGAAGAGAGATGGCAGAGGGCTTCGAGGAGGGGCAGGCGTTTACAGGGTTTTTGGACTATGTGGCCTTGAGCTAGGAGAGCTGACCGTGAGCTGGTGGAAAGTACAACAGCCAGAACTATTGCTTGGCACTTAAGTCTGTAGCATTGTTTGGGCTTCAGCACTGAGACATGGGAAAGTGGAACATGATTTCCAAGTCTCAGAGCTCAGGGGCAGGCCAGGGGCAGAATGACTTTTCACTGGGTTGTTGCCCTGCACACACTACCGCAGTACTGCTAAGCACAAAAAAGGCTGCAGTGTGCCTGCTAGAGACAGCACAATGTGTTATATAAGCTTCATCCAAGCATGAGCTACAATAATGTTGACTGGGAGCTTCTCAGTTTAAATGAAACAAGCACATGCTAAATAAGGTAGCTCTAACTGAAACTCAGATCAAACAAGGGTATCTATTGACTCATGGGAAGTGTGCCTCTACTTTCTCTAAGAATAACAGCTTAGTGTTCGGGATCTCAGAATCCCCAGGGAGTTCCCAGAATACAACCAACTCAAATAGTAGGAATCAACTGGAGCCTTTTCAGGAGTAGTATAAATGAATTAGAAGAAACAGTGTCTTTACTTCATTCTTAAGTAGCCGATCACTTAGTAACATCTATGTATCAAAAGGTAGCAGGTGTCCTTTAACTTTGCAGACCTCAGTCAGGTTGAACTTCGGCAGCTTTATTTCCAGTTCACTTAGATTTTCACATCATGTTTTAACCACAATAAATCCTGGAAACACAATCTCATGGAGATGTGACATCACCAATAAAAATGTGGTGCCATGTAATGCTAAAACTGTCAATCTCCATAAGCCCAATGACAGACCAGGTAATCTCTGTTTCTCTCAGAACTGTGAAGAACCTGGCAGCAGCTCACTGAGCTGCTCCTACCAGGCTGGGCCCTTCCACAAACCATAGAGCTAAAAAGAACAGACTGAAGGTGAATGCTTAAGGGATCACTAATGTGACCATTTTTCTCAGTATAGAAAGAAATCATGTATTTTTGAGAGCTGGCAAGAGCATGGCTGAAAATAACTTTGGAAGTAGCAGTTGAAAACTTTGGGGACCACTTGGTGGCAGTTAGGGTTTTTTGGTCACTCTAAGAAACACCGAGCTTGGTGGTGGTGGTACATGCCTTTGATCCCAACACTTAGGAGGCAGAGACAGGTGGATGTGAGTTTGAGGGCAACCTGATCTACAGAACTAGTTACAGGAAAGCCAAGGATATACGTAAAAAAAATCTGTTTTGAAAAACAAAGCAAAAAAGAAATGCCTGAGGAAAATCAACCCATAATGAGAAAGGTTCAAGCTGGCTATTATTTCAGAGGCTTTGGGCCATGGTTATTTGGCCCCATGACTTTTGGGACAGTGGCAAGAGGCATGTGGCACAAGAAACATGCTTATCTGGTAGTGGCCTGAAAGCAGAAAAAGAAAGGAGAATTGTGGGGTCATAATTCCCTCTTCAAGAGCAATCCCTCAAATTCTTCCCCCTAGATCTTTCTTCCTAAAGGTTTCATCACCTTCTAATCATGCTATAAGTGATTTTGGCCAACTACACTCACTGTAGGCTTTTGGTGAACAGTTCCAAACCATGGCACCCTTCTAGCTTGCAAAGTGTCATGACCATCAACAGCTGGAGGAGGAAAGGAAATATTCGGCTTACAGGCTATAGTTCGTCATTGGGCAGAGCCAAGGCAGAAACTCAAGAAGTAACCTGGAGGCAATAACTGAAGCAGAAATTATGAGGAACACTGCTTACTGGCTTTCTTCCTCTGTCCTGCTTAGCTACATTTCTTAATAAAACATGGTACCAACTGCCAAGTGGTGGGTGACACCACCCACAGTGAGCTAAGCTCTTTTACATCATTTAACAATTAAGAAAAAGTCCTACAAACATGTCCACATGCCAGTCTGGAAGCAATTCCTCAACTGAGATTCCCATTTCCCAGGTAATCCAGTTTGTGTCAAGTTGCCAAAAACTAGCCAGGACAGGGACTCTTTTAAAGTACTTAAGTTTTATTCCTAAAGTAAAAGAGAGTTTCTGAGAGAAGAGTAAAGATTGACAAATTGGTGTGTTTATATGTTGTGGGAACTCCTTCAGCCTATAGCCTTTAAGATACCAGTCAACTTTGGGCAAGTTCCCACAACATTTATATAAGATGTAGGTGTAACTATGCATAGAAACACCTAACTACATCATGTTTGTGCAATATTGTTTTTAGGAGACCAATCTGGTCCTCATGAAGAATGGAAGAAAAATTAATGGTAATGAGATAGACATACAGTTATTTCTGTGTAAGATACAAATCCCTTGCAAAATGTAGGAGAAGGTCAGTGTTTGTTTGTTTTTTTTGTTTGTTTGTTTTTTTTGTCTTGTGAATTTAGGAATATAATGGGTATTAGGGAGGAAGGTTTATGCCTGTCCATCGAATCTTGGTTTCCCAGCTCATATACCTTGGTGGAAGCAATGCCGTCAGCCAAGCTCCCATGATTCACCTCTAGTATCCTTCTCACGCATGTACACTAAGAAAGAAAACTTAAACCCCAGTTGCTACCCTGATCCAGTTAAAGGGATCACTCTTTTTTTTTTAACTTTTTTATTATTTATGTCTTTTTTTTTCTTTAGCTGTGCCTTTGTTAAATGCTACTGGTGTCCATGCCTGACTCCCTGTTCTGTTCAAAGGCAACCCATGTGGAGCACTAATGGATTCTCGCCCTGCTCCTCTTAGAGTGTGCTAAGGGCCCAGTTGTCACTTCCAGGCTTTAGTTAGATTTCCTTTTCCATTCAAGCCTCTTGAAATCAAATGCACTGCTTCTGCTAAACATATCTGGCACTATTTCTAAGATGAATACACAGAGTAACAGTTACAGCACACCTCCCCTCAGGATTATGACCCTGTCCATTCAAAGAATTTCTTGTGGGAGCAGCAAGCTGGGGTCAGGGCAAAGACTTTGATCCCAGTTAAAACTCAACAGAATTCTAAGGGTCGCAGCAGGCACATGTCCATTGGCATGTGGTTTGGGGTGAGATCATTGGACAGTCCAGACAAGTGGATAGCATCTTAGGAAATCTTGGCTGGTGCCCTCCTTGATGGGTCTTCTAGAGGACAAGTTCACACTGAGAGGACCTTCCCTCTATGTTATTGGTTGCATAAAACATTACTACAGAGAAAACCGAGGAAGAAAGCCATATTTGAACAGCCAAGCAGTTTAAGCAAGCCCCTCTGTGTTTGGCTGGAAAGGAAGTGGTCTCAAAAAACAGAGTTCATGGTGATCATTCCATCAACAACAGGAGGCATCTTTGCCTGTATTGATGTTAGCAGAGAAAAGAGAGGTCAAAGCACATAAGTCAGTGTACTTAAAATTTTTAGATTTATGGGGCTGGAAACCTAGAGATGATTCAGTAGTTAAAAGTCCTCTTACAGAGGACCCAGTTTTGGTTCCCAGGACCAGCACTGACCAGCTCACAACCACCTGTTCCTCCAGCTCTAGAGGATCCGCAGGCTGCGCTTGTGCACGAATTTACAGATACACCATATACGCGTAATTAAAAATGAAATCTTTAGAAAAGTATACTTGTCCTTAAAATGTTTAATATCAACCAGCATCTATTCTTAATGCCTCTTGACGCTTTCTCCGTTCCAATGCCCAGTAACCTGACCCCATGTGTTTTGCTCTATCACCTTCTACCTTCCATGATTAGTCCTTAAAATTACACCACATGCCTACTCACAATATTCCCAGCTCATCCTCATGTGCTTGCCATATAATTTACATTTATTTACTTATTCTGTGCCAACCCCTTCCGGCCACCACACACACAAGAACATCATCTCCACAAGGACTGGAGATTTCTGATTATATTGTCATCATTGTAGGGGAGAATTGTCTATATTCTGTCAATCATGTTTTAAAGAAACGCTGATTTGCCAGGCAGGAAAACCAGACAGGAAGTAGAGGTGGGGCAATGAGAGCAGGAGTATTCTGGGAAGAAGGAAGCTCTTTCCCCAGTCCTGCCTAGACCATGGAAGAAGCAGGATGTGACCTGCCCCGCTGAAAAGGTACTGAGCCATGTGGCTAACATAGATAAGAATAGTGGGTTAATATAAGATATAAGAGCTAATACGAAGCCTGAGCTAATGGGCCAAACAGTTTATAATCTTCTGGAGACCTCTGTGTGATTTTCTTTGGGGCAAAATGGCTGCAGGAACTGGGCAGGACAGAAACCCCAACAAGCAGGCCCCCTTGTTACAGGGAAGTGGAGAACCAGTGCTCTGCGGGGGGGGGGGGTCTTCTACTGCCCATTTGAGAAGATGCCTGGGGAAAACAATCTATCTGTCTCAGCAGCCCAGGCCAACAACATTGCACCATGCCTTCTGTAAATATGGGGAATCTTTAAAAAGCAAATCATGGATGTGTCATTCTTTCATTGTTTCTCAGTGATGCAATAGTTAGGAGCCTCCTTCACAATCCATGTAAATGAGAAAGTAAAATAGGAGTTCAAATTGCTAGCCTTGCAGAACAAACTATCCTGTGTGTCTTACCAATGTCACCGCCATAAGCAACAGTTGAGCCAAAAGACTCAAAGAGATTAAATCTGTCCCAGTCACATGATAATGGGCATTAGTACCCTTCATGCAAGTCACTCAAAAATTTAAATATTACCCCAGGTGTGTCACATAGATACCATTTACATTGGTGATGTCTGTTGGCTCGTTTCTGTTTTGTTTTAAGATAGGCGATCACTCTACAGCCCCAGCTATCCTTCTATCTGTGAAAACTGCTATATCTTAGCTAGGATTACAGGAGTAAGCCACACTGGGATTTATTTATAAAGTTTGAAATGTTTGGAAGAAAGGCTTCACTGTCTGAGCTATGCTGTTCCATATGTAATTTAGCATCAGTCTCAATCACGAAGGAGCAGTCCTGGGAAGATGCATTGATTTTTAAGTCATTACCTGAGACCTGGAACTGTGCAAAGAAGACGGTGAGATAGATAAGAAGTGTATCAGGCAACTTAGCACTTCTCTTTCAAAAATATGTAGGGCTTTTTTTTTTAATTGGTCCAAAGTTTCCACTTCGTGTTCATGCCTCTGAAGTCTTAAATTAGTGCCATTATTATCCATTAGTTTCTATAATGAAAGCTATTTTGTATCATTTCTATCTGTGACTGAACAAAATTCAAATTGCTGTAGGATTTAGACTTCTGAAATGGCATGGTGTTTTCAGTTCCACAGTAATCAGGTGCCAGAACGGGCCACTTCAACTCAGAATGATTAGTGTTTAGTGAGGGATGGCGGAGAAATTGCTGGACTAATCAAGGGGAAATTAACCAGCAGTCAAGGTGGGTTTTAATTAATTACAATGCTCGCTCGCCGAAGAAAGGCCTTTGAGAAAATAATCAAAGGAGCGGCACATATAGGGTGTTTATTTCCTTAAGATAATGTTTCAAAGGGAAATGCCTCCGTTGGTCTTCAGACCATGTCCAGATGGTCCGGAGATGTATTTCTGTTATTTTTCTTATTAGTATCCTCTCTATTGTGTGGGAAAACACAAAAACCATCCAACAAAAACAATAAAAGTCTAGATTTTAGAGGGGATTGCCATGTACAGGAGAGTAGACGACCACCCTGGGCGTGTTGCAGAGGCTTAAAACTGACAGACAGGTGGAAGAGTTTCAGAGTGGAGGCAATGGGAGCTGGTGACAGCCTAGTGGCCAGGAAGCTGTAGGGTGATGTCAGGAAGTGAGTGTCCTGGGTAACTCCTAGGGAACACATGTCTGCCTGTTTCTTACAAGGATTAAATGAAAGGAAGTGAGAGCAAGTACAGGGCTGCCCCTTCTGCATTTCCAGATGTGACCACTGGCAAGCAATGGCTGGAATGGGATAGTGATGGAATTTACCCTGTTCTATAGCAAATCCCAGAACACATCCCTTCTACCCGCTCACTGTATTTTGGTATCTGCAATCTGGGATTTGTCCCATCCTTCCAGGAACAGTTTCTCTTTATTGACGGTGACAATATTCTGCACTGGAGTGGACACTTTGACATCAGCATCTTATTAAAGACTCTGAACTACCCTAAGAAATGATGTTATTATTCTTACTTTACAAATGGGGAAATTGCTTCAGAGTTAACTGTCTTGTCTAGTTACTTGAACCAGGAGACTTTGTGAACCAGGGAAACTCACATTTTATCCTGAGGTCTTTCACTAAAGAAAAAAAAATCCCCCCAAGCATGTTGTGAATAGAGCAGAAAAAAAAAACTTTTTTCCTCCCCTAGGGAAAAATACAAGCTACACCATACGAAAGAAAAAACAACGTAGAGAAGGACCAATATGCAGGTGGATTCATGAAAGGAAACTAAAATTAGAGAGAGTGGTGGGGTGGTGGTGGACACCTTTAGTCCCAGCACTCGGGAGGCTGAGACAGGTGGATCTCTGCGAGTTGGAGGCCAGCCTGGTCTTCAGAGCTAGTTCCAGGAGAGCCAGAGCTGTTTCATAGAGAAACCCTGTCTCAAAAGAATCAAATAAATAAATAAAAATAATAAAAAATTAGAGAGAGTGGACTGAAGAAGAAGCAACCTCAAAGTTAGTCCACATAAATTACCATTTCCCTGGGAATGGCACTTCACTGTGGTGAGAAGGGACAGAGGTCTTAGTCACTGAGTCAGCAAGTTAACATTACCCACTGTTGGGAGAAATAAGGACAACAGCCTTCTCAATGTGCTGAGAGGAAAATGAGTCTCTGGAGTGTTTCCGGCCCAAAAGTATACTCTGTAGGCAAACAGGCTCAAACTGGGAGTCGCTTAGAAAATGTTTGAAATTTTTAAATATTCCAAGATCAGGTAAAACAGGCACACTGAGGAAAAGTCCCACGTGAGAGGGAACAAAGAGACAGGAAATCTAGACGAGAATGTCTCCAGGGATGAATGCTTGAGAGATGGACGCTCGAATGACCTTGTCTGAACATTGTTCATCCAGTACTGGATTATCACACTGAGCTTGGGGGAGGAAAGCTATTCTTAAGAAATACTAAAGAGTCTTTGGTGCAAAGGGTCTTGATACATACAGTTTGCTTCCAACTGGATCAAGGAAAACTGTAAATAGAGAGGAGGTCTAAGTATGACAAACCACATATATGAAGGCATCGATATTTCAGGAAATCTGGGTTACATTTTTCTATTAATGTAATTTTATATGGCTAAAAATATAACTTGCTAAAGGACTACAGGAGTTAGTATTTTAAAAGCCCTGTAGCTTTAATAAACAGGTACCATTATTACTACCATGCAATTAACAAGGGACATAGCCATCTCTATTTGGCCCTGGAACCTGTCCTTGCCCCTCATCGTTCACACCCTCACTCCATCTTTCAAACTGTTCACAATCCAGTGAGATAATTCATGGGAAGGTTTATATGAAGTGTGAAATGTCAAGCCTTTGTGAGTGATGGGGAGCTCATGAGTGATCTCAGCTATTTCTGCTAAATGATTAGATGACCTTCATCCAGACCATGAGTGGGTTGTCGAAGCTCAGAAAATAGAACCGAGGGGTCAAGGACAGAGACAAATCGTCTCTTCCGGTTTTCAGCTCCATCTGCTGGCCTTGGAACTGCAGAAGAGCCTGGCCTCTTTCTCTCTGACATGTTTCTCCATGCCTGTTTGGTGATACACCCTTAGGCTGAGCTGTGACTCCACAGCTCTGCTGGTGGCTCGCTTCTGCAAGGTGAGAGCTGACTGGATGCTGGCAAGCCTAAAGGCCACCAGCAGCATCTGTGCGTCATCGCTCCCACAGCTGATGTTGCAGATGGCATCTCTCTTATGTCTGATGCCAAACTTATTTTCCTTCCCATCTGAAGTACAGAAGGGGAGGTGCGCAGGGAGCCTCAGGTAGCCTAGGGACTTGGTTTCTACATACACCTAAATAGAGTCTCTAAGACTATTTCTTCATAATGGGGATCTCTATTTGCTTAGCAATATTTCTAATAGTCTTAAATTTTATTTTATTTTTTGAAATTAAAATATGATTACATAATTTTCCCCTTCCCTTTCTTCCCTCCAACATTTCTTATATACCTACCCCTTTTCCCTCTGAGATTCATGACCTCTTATTTTTTTATTGTTCTTACAGACACATATGTGCACATGTATGTGTATGTGCGTTTAAATATAACAATGTATGTAAAAGCACACATTTCTGGGTGTATTCCTAAATAGATAGCTACAACCTTCTCAGTTCATACAATGCTCTCTCTCTCTCTCTCTTTCTCTCTCTCTCTCTCTCTCTCTCTCTCTCTCTCTCTCTCTCTCTGTGTGTGTGTGTGTGTGTGTGTGTGTGTGTGTGTGTGTGTCTGATTTCATGGCTGACCACTTGTTATTGAATAATCAGTTTGGACATTCTTCCTTGGGAAAGCCTGTTTCTCCTGATATCAGCATTCCTTAGTTGCCTGTCATTCTTTGTTTAGATTTGAGAATACATGAGTTTTCCCCTTTCATGTTCACGAGTATATTGGTGCTGTTCTTGTTCAAGTCTTCTTTAGGTAGCCACGTTGGTGAAACTTCATGGGTGCAGCTTCTCTAATATTTCTGAGAGAGACAGTCTTACAGCAAACTTCCTGTGCCTCTGTATCTCACAATCTTTCTGCCCACCTCTTCTGAAATGATTCTGAGTCTTAGGTGCAAGAACTGTGTTGTAGATGTATCAGTTAAGGTTGGGTACCCTATGGTCTCTTTTTCTCTACATATTTGTATGATGCTGTTTTCTAAAATGGTGTTTTTCTTTGATGAAGGGTGAGTCCTATATTTATCTGTTTGTATAAGGATAAGTATTTAGAATGTAATAAGGGATTGTGCTGATTTAGTAAAGTGGCAATTGTAGGTTCATAATATCACTGCTTCTGGCAGTTGGCTAGATTTCTAGTACTAGGTGTGATTTCAGTCTAAGTGGTCTTAATTTTTCTTTTCTTTTTCTCCTTCCTTCTTTTTTATTCCTTTTCTTCCTCCTCTTTGTCTTCCTCTTCCTCCTCCTCCTCCTCCTCCTCTTCTTCTTCTTCTTCTTCTTCTTCTTCTTCTTCTTCTTCTTCTTCTTCTTCTTCTTCACTGAAGAAAGACATTGCAAAATGTACTAGCAGATGGAAAGGACTCGCATGCTCATGGATTGGTAGAATTAATATTGCGAAAATGGCTACCTTACCAAAAGCAATCTACTGATTCAGTAGAAGCCCAATCAAAATTCCAATGCAATTCTTCACAGAAATTGAAGACAACATCTTAAATTTCAAGCAAAAGACAAGAGTCATGAAAAGGCAAACAATTTGAAACAATAAGAAGCTGCTGGAGGTATTATCACTCCAGATTCCAAGTTATACTACAGAGCTCCAGTAATAAAAACAGCATCGTAGTGGCATAGAAACAGACTCATTGATCAATGACTAGGAATTAAAGACACATATTTAGGCCCAAACTCACACAGCCACCTGATTTTAAACAAAGAGTTCAACAATGCATCCTGGAGGAAAAAGAGTTCAACAATGCATACTGGAGGAAAAGGCAGCATCTTCAACAAATGGTACCATCCAAACAAGATGGCTACCTGTAGAAGAATGTAGAAGAAATAAGAGCCTACCCTCACAAATCTCAACATCATAGGGAATCAGTACCAGACACACTACATCTGATAAGGAAGAAATAGGAAAACTACTTGAACTCACTGGCACAGGAAAGGATTTTCTCAACAGGACTCCATAGTGTAAGTATTAACATCAGTAACTGAGAAATGGAACCAAACAAAACTGAAATACTTCTGTTCAGTAAAGGATAGCATTTCTCTAGAGAAGTAGCATCCTAACAAATAGGAAAAAGTTGCTACCAACTATGTAATTTACAAATATTATCCAGAACATATAAAGAACAGAAAATTCAAAAAATCAAGAAAGCAAACAACCCAGTCAAAAATTGGACATAGAAGAAAACTGGGCTTTCTCAAAAGATGAAATACAAATGACTGAGAATGACTGAGAAATAGTTTCTTTTTTAAGTGTTCAACATGTTTAGCCATTAGATAACTGCAAATAAAAACTACTTTTGATTTCATCTTATTCCATTCAGAATGACTAAGGTTAAAAAAAGATAACATCCTGGTGTGGCTATAAACAGCCTGGATATCCATCCAACTGATGAATGGATCATTAAAATGTGGTACATTTACACAATGGACTATTACTCAGCTGTTAAGAAAAAAGAAGTTACGAATTCAAAGGATAGTGGATGGAGCTCATACAATCATCCTGAGTGAGGTAACATAGACATAGAAAGACAATCTCAATTGTGGATGCTAGCTTTAAATCTTTTGAGATATATATATGCTTTATTTGAAATATCCACAGAGGTCAGAGAATTAGTAAAGGGTCCTGGAATTTAGGGGACGGTATTGAAGGAAAAGAAGAAAGAACATGTTGATATAAAAAAGGAATCAGAATAAAGGGTTAAAATGGGGTGGGGGATGGGAGGGTATTGGAGAGGAGGGCATATGGGGAGGGAAAATTAACCCTAAGAACCTCATGAAAAACCATTATTGCAAAGTCTTCCTGTAATTTAAACACACACGTATCTCAAAAGAGTTTGAAAAGAGTTACCCAATAATGGGCCACAATTCTCCTACTAGACTCCACCAACTAATAAGTAAAAACTCCAACAACAAGAATGGGTTTCCTCTTTAGGAGTTCTTGCTTAGTGAAGTCCCATAGACCCTTAATATTAGTTTTCCCCCCTCCACTGCTCTTGGTTCCAGTCCAGAGCTTGATGCTAAGACATCTGATGAAGACACCATACACCTGAATCACAGAACGTGTACTGAACTGTGCTTCAAGAGCATAGTAGGAGTACCTGGAAAGTGGTGGGTTAGGACAAGGATAATGGAGGAACCCTGAGTTTAACAGAGAACAGAAATGCAAGTTATTATAAACAGTAAGTTGATTTTAAAATTATTCTGGGCTAAACCTGAAATATTATAGAATCAGCAGAGCTCTGCAGTATATCGATAAAAAAAAAAAAAAACAAAAACAGTCTTCTCTTGTTTAGGGTTCCTTTCAGCAGAGCAACATGTGAAAATATTTCATTCACCATTATCCTCTGACTGAAGCCAGCCTGGGCATACAGCCTTCTGCATACAAACTGCCTTTATGAATTGCTTGGGAAGCTACAGGTTGTCAGGTATGCCCCCGTCATTTTCAATGAACCATCAATAATGAACTAAACCCACTTAAATTTCTACAACAGAAACATGCATATTTATTGTAAGCTGGGTGGCTTTTCTACAGGCACAAAGTTTCTTGTTTTCTGGGCAGTATATTTAACGTTTTGTTTTGTTTTTTAAAAAGGTAGCCACGGAGCCTCAACTTTGGCAGCATTTTTGTGAAAACAGCAAGACAGATGTGGGTAAAACATAATCGCAGTCTCAAAGGAATATGATAATTTTTTATTTTGCACTAAAATATTTTAATAATGCTACTATCATTTTCTTATTACCTGAATTGATTTGCTGTTGACTTTAAAGACTAGCAAAGATACTTTTAGCACATAATACATCACACCTTGACGGTACTTCCACGTGTACCCATTACACAGAAAACAGCTTAGAGCAACAGTTTACATCACCCTACTGTCCCGAAGAGTCCATTGTGGCGACTGGTGGAGGAGGATCAGAGCACAGAATTAGCTACATCATACGTATTTCATCTATATAAAATGCAGTTATTAATCTGAGTGACACATCATCCCTGCAGGCAGTTCCTAGAAATTCTACACGTCAGAAAAAAGTTAATAACTGCGGAAACCCAAGTAAGCATCTCCCAGCTACACTTGATCCCACATAGTGCATTTTACTCTGGGGGGTTTAGTTCAATTGCTGTGATGTTTTAAATGTCTGTAAACTTTTGGATTGAGTTTTGCTCATTGGTCGTGGTGTCTACTCCCAAACACATGGTTGGCACTAAAGAAATCGACGAGAGGAACTTTAAAACAATTCATTCAGTGAAAAAATTTGTCTCCAAAATGCTCATTCCTGCAAGGACCCAGGGTTTGGGAGGATCGGATTGATCTGACTGACCGCCATGGGCAATCAGCAACTGAGTTCTTGTTCTCCCAGGACCCCTTGCACTTGCCCTTTTCTAACTCTGCTAGAGAACTCATAGGGAAACACCCACAACCAAGGGGGCCAAAGTTCACAGAAACATGTTTACCGCAACCCGGGACAGCTGTGGCTGCCTTTGGAAAATAGGAGGGCCTCAGTGGACATTCCCCAAGTGAGCAGACAGACACACCCGGTCTGTGACTCCTGCAGCCCAACTCTAGGTCACCCCTGCGCCCCATGGGCAGTCCCGAGAGTCTGAGAGGCTAGAACTTGGCCACCCCTCTAAGAGTTGGACCAGCCTGAGTTGGTGGGCAAGTGGGGAGCTCTGAGTGAAAGGCGACCGGTTCCCAATTCCGACCCTGCACAGCAGGGCGCCTCTCTGTAGCTGCCAGAGTGAAGAGGCAGGCGACTTGAGCCGGCCGAAGGCTGAACAAAGGGAGCCAGCGGCCCAAAGGATGCTGCACTCCCCACGCCCCACCCAGCGGGCCAGGGCGCTGCCTGGCGTGCAGGTAGCCGGTCTTTCGCTCTGCATAAGGCTGTGTGTTCGAGGCCAGCACACAAAGACTCACTTCCTTGGGGCCAGCCTCCCAGACCGCCCTGCCCACTCGTGGCCAGTAGCATTCCTGCGGTCACCACTTGGACCCTTGCGCCCCCGGGTGCCAGGTACTGGGGAGCAGAGGCCATGCGGGGAGCCCTCGGAGCCGCTCGCCTGGTGGAGGCGGTGGCTGGGATTAGCACGCCTTTTTAGGCAGCCGCGCCGCCCCACACAGCAGAGTCTGCAATCGCTGTACAAGAGGCTGGCTCTGCGTCGCTGGAGAGTCCCCGCCTGCTCCGGCCGGGCAAGCTGCGGGCTGGGGTTGCGCGCGGGAGGCCGAGCAACTTCCCGGCGCCCAGCCGCTAGGTGAGCCCAGACAGAAGACCGGAACCGGGAGGGCTGGGGTGCACGGGGCTCCGAGGCGGGGCAGCCTCCGATCGCGGGCCCACGGGGCCATCAGCAACCCTGCCACAGCCGCGCGGGTTGGAACAATGAAGCGCGTAGCGCGGGGCTGAGCGCAGCCACGCATTGGCTGGGAGGCCGAGCTGCGGCGGGCGGCGACGCGATCGCGCGCTGCCGGATAGGGGACCACGCCAGCACGGGGTCGCCTGAGCCCCCAGGGAGGCCGCGCTTCCCTGGGCGTCCGTGTGAGTGTGGGAGCGCGTTATGCGCGCGCCCGCCCGCGTGGCTGCCGGGGAATAAAATGTGACACGCACGAGTCTGACTTCGGCGCAGAGCACAGGCGTGGGGACCAAGGTAAGTGAGTAGCTCGCGGGTGTGCAGGATCTGCGACCCGCCAGTGTCCTGTTGGAATCTCCTTGCTGGTGCGCTGAGCTACTCAGAGTTAGATGAGCTCAGCAACCAGAAGCCAGCGCTGTGCGGGGAGAACAGGGCACTCCGAAGAGGGTGAGCGAAGGAAGGCTTGCGCTTTGGGGACAGGTGGACACAGTCCACTCTGGACATCCGAAATTGTGCATTGGTTTGTTTTGATGTGATTTGGTTGTGAAAGAAAGTGGAGACTTTTATCAAATTCCCTGGCATCTTCTTACAAATTAGCGCACTTACAGCTTAGAGAGCATCCTGATTTTTTTTCTTCCCCTGTGTGGCTATAATGTTTAGGTGCAGAGGGATCTTCGGGAGCCCCCTCCCCCGCCAAAGTCAGTGTTAATTCCTTGTGCTCTTAGCTGGCGAAAACTCCGCCTTTGGGTTGTTTTACTCCCACCATACAGAGAGGTTATGTGATGAATTCTTAAGAAGGAATGTGACATCTATCTCCTCTGGACCTGATGGCACTGGTGCTGTGGGACCAGTGAAGGTAAACTCATGGTTCGACGCAAATGAGGCTTTCCAAAGAGAGCTGAATAGTGTGTTTGGAAAAGCTGTGCTTTCCAGGAATTTAAATGAGACTTTTGTGATTGCCTTTCAGCTTCTCCCCCTGTGTTTCTTGGGGCAGAACTTCCAAAGCAGTGTGGGAATCCAAAAGCGCTGTGGGGTGAGGAGCTATGTGTAAATGGATTTTAGTAAACTTTAGGGGAGACGGTGGGAGGTGGGTCCTGCTGAAAATTTGATGAGAAATAGGTCGCATTTGGTGGAAATCATTGTCGCTTGGATTACATTACTGAGCATTCTGTGGTCCTCCGGCGGACTGCCTTTCTGGGTGAGGAGAGTCCTAGGGTGACTTAAATACTGCACTTTCTGCACACAAAAAGAAAAAAAAAACTAGCAGAAGTTAGCTTTTGAATATTTTTCATGAGTTACTTGATAGTTGACTTAAAATTTCTGATCAATACTTTCACCATTTTGAAATACAGTGTATGTCTTAGGGAGGATTTCAGTAGCAGAGTGTTGGAGTGGTAAATTTGGGGTAACTTCCTTTCAAAGGAAAAGCAACGCGTGGCCATTTAGCTACTTTTTCCATCACTATTTTTCTGGAACTGACAACCAATTTTCTCCCTTATTTTGTTCTAATATCTTAGAAAAACTGTCAGTAATGGTGGTTGGATGTTGCAGCTGAAAAAAGAAAATAAAAATAATAGATGATTGGGTTCTGAACTTTACAAGTTTGGGGTGGAGTAGGACTCAGACATGCAGGAATTCTCGATCTGCTTCTCAGGGCCAATAGAAATTGGAGCAGGCTGCATCCCTTTTTGCTCAGTCAAAATGATGCTTCCTTAGTTTTGAACTAAATCTTCTTAGAGATTTTGGCATGGTCCTCTCCTGACAGGGCTACTAGCTCCTCGGTTTAGGATGCAGGAGGTGCGCACAATTTAGAATTAAGGTAAGGATGAAGACACACACCTGGAGGACCTGGGCTAAGAGACTTTAATATCTGGAAATGTGTGAATGATGGATTATGCAGAAAGGGACAGTCATCTGTGCTTAGTTCTGACTATGTAAAGTAAGAGGGGATGGATGGGAGTTTCTGAGTGCAGCCAAGGCAGCTGTCAGGACCGATCACATAGAGTCCTGGTTGCTGAGGTACCTTATACATATGTCCTTGGATCTAGGGCTCCTCCTCCTCCACCCTCTTCCTCCTCCTCCTTATGAGATGATTCTCTTTCTGAGCAGATCTCTTGCTTATATATGCTAACTGAACTATTATCTTCTAGTGCAGAATGTATCCAATCATTTCTTTATAAGCACTGGCACACTAGGCCCGGTGTAGCCCCCTGCTTAGATAAATAGGTCTCAGAGCAACTTGCTATTTATCCCTTGGGAAATTCTTAATTAATCTGAAACTCTGCTGCCTGGTTTCTGATACTCTGAATAAAAATATCTCGTGAATCGTAATAGGATGTCTTGTTTTAAACATGGATTTCTCTTTAAGCATGCTATATTATGGTATTCCCTATCTCTTCCTCCTTTGGAGTATTCTGGAGTATGTCCTTAAATTTTAATTGCTTAAATTAATGTTTTATTCAACTTGCTCAAATGTATAAGCAAAACACAGTTCTTTTGTGGTACCTTGGTGTTGCTTTAATTGTTTTAAGCCCTGAAACTGGAAACTCATGCTTTACCTATGAGAATCACATAGGTATAAAAGAAACAGTTGCATGGAATCAGGCATTGATTTGGGAATCAGACAAGAACAGGTGCACATTTACACAGAAATTTTCACTGTTTTTAGCACTAACTATTGATATCAGTGCCAAGGACTAAATGGGCTATGGATAATAACCAGCTACTGTTAGCAAATTAACATACCTTCAGTTTAATAAAACTGTTGTTCATTGTTTGGAAAGTCCATCGTGTGCCACTTCTGAGAGACTTGTTTACCACACGTTAAGTGCAAAGACTACAGCATGGGGGATGGATTTATTAGGTCTCTTATCAAATCTGAAGTTTATTATGATCTGAAATTCCCAGAACCCCCTGAGTGGGTAGGGAACAGCTGCAGTGTGGAATATGTGTCTGGAACTTACCCGGTCTGCATGTGGCATGCATTAAACGAGGCACTAGGCTGCCCTTGGGATTTGCAGGGCTCAAGATCTAGTCCAGCCCCGCCAAGGATCCTAACCTGGCCACTGGATAAAAGCTGGGCCTCAGCAGTGTCAGCCACCTTGTGCGTTCCACACCACCCCCCAGCACAAAGTGCTTCCTGGTGTGCGAGGATGGGGGGCAGGGCGGTGGCTTTGTGATAGGAAATGACACCTGAGGCTTGTCCCCCCCCCACACACACATTCTTAAGCATTCTGTCTCTACACAACTGTTCTAAGCCTGTCCTGCCTCCTGCTGTCTCCTCTGTTCCTCCTTAGGAAAGGAAAGAATCCCAAATTCAAGGTATGGTTTGGTTCTAGAGAGATGGAAGAGTCTGCCAAAGACGGGGTTTACAATTTTTTGCAATGGGCTTTCCTGAACAAGAAAGTGGTCAAGAAGGCTGGTGGTCGTGACTTATTCTGGAGGAACTCTCCCTGCACCAGAGTTCAGTTCCCAGGGCTGGAAAGGAAAAACAGGGACCAAATCTCCTCCAAGCTGACCTCTAGTGCTGGATTCTTAAGATCAATAATTTAATGTTCTGATATACTTAAAATCGATTTGCCCTGCCGTCCCTGGAGAAGGTAGCAATCCAAAGAATAATAATAGCAACTGATTTGCAGGTACTGTGTACCACACCCTGCCATTTGCTTTGCATAGATTATTTGAGTCCACTTTAGCCATAAGCCTAGGAAGTATTAGGACCCTGTTTTAACAGTAAGAAGACGGAGTCTCAGAGAAGTGCAATGTCCTCGCAAAGCTGGAGAGTTTGCCCAAAGCTTACGCTGTTGGGCTGAACTCTGCTCTACGGAGGAACAGGAATGACCACAGTCATCACCTTGTCTGGACCGAGATTGCTGAGACCTTAAGCTATCACCTCCTCTAGTGCTTGAGCTGCTGGGTGGGACAGATACACAGGGGTGAAGGAGAAGGCAGGGGCCCTCAGAGACCCTGCAAGAAGAAAGAAATTTTTGAGCATTTTTAAATGGACTATGTTATTTTGAGAACCCAGACAAGCAGGATTAGAATGAAACCCTGCCTTATATGAAGGTTACCATGTTGGGCAGAAATTTAAGGGAAAGATTTGGGCTGAGATTGGAGAAAATGGTGCTTCTGCTTTGACTTATTGGGTAGCAAAGAGCAGACTTTCAGAGCGTAGGCTCTTGGGACATTTAGAAGTATATTGGCGAAAGCTCAGAGGGTTCACCATGCAGCAGAACCTGCCATCTTGATGATTGGCCTCTGCTTTCATAAACTTCATTGTTCACACATTGAGTTATTTTCAGTGCTGCTTCTAGTTTAAGCCTGAGAGCAAAATGCTTTATTAAATTTCAAACAACTGGTTTTGCGTAATTGAATTATAAAGATTTTTTTGAAGTCAAGATTCTTGCTGTGGTTTCTAAAATGACTTGACTTTAAACTAAACTCTGAAAAGGTGAGCCGCTTATGCAATCCGATTACATTAATGTTTAGGAATAAATCTGAGAAGCGACTTCCTTGAAAGCAAGGTGGTAAGGATGATTTTTATGAATGACAGTGTATGGCTGGAGGTGAAAACTTTGTTAGCATGTGATTTGCTCATGTTTCTTCTCTCAAATGTAAGATCAATCTGTAATGTTTGATTAAATGAATAAATTCATTTTTGCTGTTGAGGAGGGAGCTAACTATGTAAACTATGTTTTAAATTTAAAAAAAAATCTTATTAACATTTTCATGTGAAGCTGGGCATGGTGATAAACACTTGAAATTCCAAGCCAACCTGGGCTGCCTAACATCCTACTGGGAAAAGGGTGGAGAAGAAAAAAGAGAAAAGTGTTTATATGAGAAAAAGTGGACTGCTTTTAAATAGACACATATTTTCACAAACGCACACAAACATATGCACACACAAATACATGAGGAATAAGTTCTTGATTCCTATCCTATCTAAACTGACGTTTAGGAATGAGAACTGAATAAGGGTATTTGACCTGGGATTTTACCATGGTTAAACAACTAATCAGGACTAGAACACAGCCCTTCTTAATGAGAGAATATTCTTTTTCTGGTATAAATTATTTCAGACCATACATGTAGCTTACCCAAATGGGAAGGGTTGAGAAACCTTCAGTTTCTTATCAATAGAACCAATGTGGAACCATATGTATTAATTTATGTTTCTGTATATTTGTTCGGGCACATGCCTGTAGTATCCTTAACAGCCATCAGCATCTTTGGGGTGCCTTTGGTGGTTCGCCAACTGCTCTTGGCTGAAGAGACTAACTCTGAAGAGACCCCCCGGGCAGGGCACCTAGTGGAGTGGCCTCAGACTGAAGACCTGACCACTGTCCCATGGAAGCAGTTTCTCCAGGTGACAGACTGAGCCACTTGTTTCAGATCAATGTGAAGTTAGGGAAACAATGTAGGTGACTCAGCCTCTCTGCCAGGGAATACAATGCTGTTTGAAGTCGTCCTGAATTGGTGTCTTTTATCTCACTGTAGGTGATAGCGGGTTAGAGAATTCAAAACAGTAAGCCCAAGGCTTTTGTTCTTAACATACTGCACTTCCCAATTCTCAAAGGAATTTTTTGAGTACAGTTTGTGAGTAAATGGCAAGTGGGTCAGGGTTAACGTCTTTTAAAACTGTCTATCTGTAATACGTATGTGATTACTTGTGGGTATATAATTTCCATTTTTCAAAGGGAACCCCCAACTTAACTCATGTATAATTAACAGTTGTTCTGCTTTTCATTTAGAAAATAAGTAGAGAGGAGATTTGAAATCATTAAGCAATTTGCCCAGTTTAATATGGTTGGCCCTCTGCATCCATGGATCCTACACAAACAATTTGGATCAACTGCAGCCAGTGTGGAATCATTTCATAAAACTGCATCTATTGTGAACGTAGCTGGACTTCTTGGCATCGTTCATAAATGACTCGGTATAACACATGCATCTTCTGGAGTGAGAGGCTGTGTGTAGTGTCTGTGTATGTGCTGCCCTTTGATGTGTGGGACCTGGGTACCCAGGCGATCTTAAATCGGTGGTTCTCGACCTTCCTAATGCTGTAACCTTTAATACAGTTCCTCATGCTGTAGTGACCCCCCAGCCATAAAACTATTCTCATTGCTGCTTCATAACTGGAATTTTGCTACTGTTATGAACTGTAATAATGTAAACACCTGTGTTTCCTGATGGTCTTAGGAGACCCCTGTGAAAGGGTCATTTGACCCCAAAGAGGTCGTGATCCACATGTGAGAACCAGATCTGAGAGCAGGACCCTGCAGTTCATACAGCATAATAACAGTTGGGATGCATTTAAAGAAACCATTTTATTAATCATTTGAGGCGAGGGAGTTTCAAAAAACTCAGTCGTGTACAGAGCAGATTACCCACTTGGTGTCCTGTAAATAATGTGACCTATGTACTTCATTCTACTCTTTGTATCCTGGGGTTAAAACATGTCACACTATATTAAAATTGCACCCTAGCAATACATCATCTGATAGAAGAGAAGCTTCAGCACACATTACATAACATTCCTCTCCTCAAGCAGTTAAAAGAATCCTCCACCAAGTTGTTTCTAGATGGTGTGCTTAACCTGGTTGTCATGTAGAAATGATTGAGCTTAATCAGGTGTGCGGTGTGCCTGTTGTATTGTCAAGATTGATATGTTTTACCCCAAATCTCCGAGCATAGATTCAGTCCTACTGACTGAATCTACATGGTGCTTAGCATGATAGAGAGAGGTTGAATAGGGTATGATGTTGAAACTTAGAAAAGAGTCACCCTCTGAGTGATTTGTACAGTGTTCCGGGAAATAACCCCCATGGTGCCTGAGAAGTAGCCCTTAGGTGCTGGCTCTGAGGATGCTACAAAGGACAGCTAGGTCCTGTGCCAAGTGCCGGGTTTCTGCTTCACCCAGACAGCAGCTCTCTTTGAGAAGCCATTGGTAGGAGGATTCTTCCTTGCCAAGCTAGATGGCATACCTATAGTGATTAATTTGCTTCTTCAGGTCCGCATTTCCCATGGATCCTGGTTGTCTTCCCTCACAAATAGCAATTTAAGTTGTATATAGGATAAGAGGTGGGTATGCATCAATACTTCAGCAAACTCATACACATGTTTTATTATTTGCTTAAAACTTTTTAGTATTGCAAGTACACAAGGATTGGCAGTTTCAGTAAGGCATTTAAACACACTTTTTGTAGGATACAAGGCCTTGGTTGGTATGTAGTGCTCACATCCATTCTATAACAGGCATAATATTTGCAAAAATCTACATACATTATCCACGTGTCCTTTAAATCATCTCTAGATGACATGCACCTAATAAAGATAGTTATAATGCATATATTAAGGTAAACAACAAGAAAAATCTATCGTGTTCAATATATATGCAGCCTTTGGTGGGGGAGAGTAAGGGATCTTTTTATGCATAGTTTGTTGCATATGCAGATCTAGAGACCTTGGCTTAAGAAGGCCGGTTGCACTGTCTGGCTTTCCTCAGAGCTATAAAGTGTTGCTACATCAGGAAATATTAAATGTTTTTCCAGTGCCACCTGTGCTGGAATTATAAATGCACCATTTTGTGATTGTTTTAGAGTGGGATATGCTTGTAGAAAACATGGAGAAACGGATGCTGTCAGGTCATCAAGCCTTCTTTTGTCCTCTCTCTGTCACTGTCCCCAACATCTCTGTTTGGTTTCTCTTCCGGAGTACATTAGATTTAATCAAAACTAACTTATTTTTCTTATAGAATTAAAGTAAAGGAGGAATAGAAGTATTGGTTGAATGTTTCTGAAGTTGTTCATCACAGAAACTTTTGTACAGAGAGCTAACCACTCTAGAATTGTTTTTGCCACAAGAGCTTAGTTTTGTTATTGGGTGAACAGCCCAGGATTTTTCCTTTTGTTGACTACAGACATGTCTCAGAAGTAAATTTTACAGAGTTCTAAAAGCTACTGTGTTGTGTTTCAAATCATGAAGACAAAGTGCAGAGCAAAAACACAGTCAGTGAAATGTGTATTTTCAACTAAATTTATCTTGTATGAATTGTGAATTTGGGGTAATTTAATATTGGCAAGTGGATATCAATATGTAGATAGTTATAAGGGCGATTTTGCACAACCTAGTTTTTTTCTATGTGGTAGAAAAAGTGAGACCAATTCTTTGGCACCATTGCCTTCTTAAAGAGGTTTGCCTTACAATGTGGAAATAAACGGAGATTCTGAAAACCTAGTTCATACGGTTCCTTGACATTACCTACCTTGTACTAGAGTGTGAGGAGCAAGAGAGACCTTTCTACTTTTCAGAAAGGGAAAAGGAAGTTTTCTCCCAAAGGTAGAAAGATTCCGGGAAATTTTGGTAGAGAGGGAGAAATGGAATGTGTGACTGGAGAGATGATGGCTCAGTGGCAAACAGCACTTGCTGCTCTTGCAGTTAGTTTCCCTGCATTTGGTTACTAGCACCAACACTGTAAGTAAGGCTCCCAACCACCTGTAACTCCAGCCCCAGAGGACCCCATGTACTCTTGTGGCCTCTTTAGGCATTTGCACACATATAAACACTCAGGCACACACATGCACATGAAGAAAAATAGAAAACTGTGAAACAAAACCCAGAAAGGAAATGTCATTTAGGCGATAAGGATAACAGGCAGACTGTTTAATAAAGGCTAGGGTGCTTAGATTATGTTGTATGAGCTCGGGATTCCCCTAAAGCCAAAGCTAGCTTACATCCAAAGCCAGCTGCAGGTGCTGGTGTAGTGCCAGACCCAAGGCAGAAAAGCCTGCAGGCAGGGAGGTTCTGTGGACACCTCCTGAGGAGGAAGCTCTGTCTGCTACTTGCTTCCAGCAACTTTTGGTTGGCCACAGCATACCTTGGGGTAAGAACTATTTAAGGCCTACAGAATAAATGGTTTTGCCCCCTGGGCTAGTCAAGCCCCTGTCTATTCTAGACAGTGGCTCTTAAGGTTTCGAGAGGGTGACTGTTTCAAGGTCTCATATCCTTTATGGAAAATATCAAGTATAAATGTTCCCCTGTTTACAAATTATGAATCTATGCTGCCTCTCATTCTCTCCAATCTTTTAAGAATGCTTGTCCATCTATTTTTATTTCTTCATGTTTAAAGGGCCCACTGGGTTATGCTGATGCATGTATACATTTAAACATTTATCTCTTTTGTTTGCTTAATGCTCACCCCCTGTTTTACATCTGTCTATATTCTGTTTTGGAAGAATTACCTTATTATGTAACTTCCTGCCCTCCTTAGATATCCCAGCTATTCTCCATGGCATGTAAAACTAGGCCTCTGATCTCAAGCATCGGTGTAAGTAAAGTGCTTCAGGATTGGGTCAGTTCATGGTCTCCGCTTTTCTACTCTCCTTCTAGTTCATTCTGGTTTCAGGCTATTTTCTCTACTTTTTAATTCCCAATAACCCTGGTCATTTTATACTTTCTCTCTCTAATGCCAGCACCCAGAAATTCATATTAATTTTTCCAAGATACACACACACACACACAGAGAGAGAGAGAGAGAGAGAGAGAGAAAGAGAGACAGAGAGAGAAAGATAGTTTTCTGTTGATACATTTACCACTGTAAGTGCTTACAAGTGCTTTTTCCTCCTCTCTCCATTTCTTGGCCAGAAGTAAGAATCTGTGTTCCAGCTACATACCCCATGGTGTACATGGTACTCAACTCAATAGGTGCTTCACGAATGCTGCTTGAATGAGTAGTTCTAAGAATCATACTACACTGAAATAAGGGCTCCTAAAATGTGAGTTCTAAAAATGGAAGGGACTCGGCAATATACATTGCCCCTCTTATTTCAAATCAAATCCCATGGATGTTGCTCCCCACTTAAAGAGAGTAAAAGCAATGGCCCAAGGCCAGGTGGATCCTTCTGAATATAGGTAGGTTATCTTGTGCTTGAGAGTTTCTGTTAATCATTTTGGAGAGACACGTTCATTAGCAATGTTGTGAAATCAGCATTAAACCATTCAACCTTAAAATTTTTGTGACAATTGCAAACCTCAAAGAGAAACCTGAAATGCACATTCATTTCTGTAATTGTTACAAATAAGGTTGAACGGCTTTGTTTCTTTCTTCAGCAACCCATTCAGAACTGAAGGACATGAGAAACTGGCAAATAATTAGGACATAAATTGGGTAGGATCTGTCTGTGGAGGATTTATGAAGGCACATCATCTAGGATTCATAAATGCTGTATTAAATCCTAACAATTAGGATGGCACACAGTACCAACACCTGGCAAAGATAATAAGGCAGCATTAGTGCAAATGGGCTCAGCAGTGTTTTGTTATTAGGCTGCGTGTTTAATTCTCCCTGCCCAAGTACCATCCACGAATAGGTATTAGAATATGGGAAAATTGCTTTCAAATTCCTGAAGGATTTTATATATGCAGGACCTTGACCCTGACTTTAGTCTAAGCCCAACTACAGGTCAGTGTCCCCTGACACACACACACACACACACAGAGAGAGAGAGAGAGAGAGAGAGAGAGAGAGAGAGAGAGAGAGAGAGAGAGAAAGAGAGAGAGAGTTCCAAATGCACAGCTCTGATCTTATTCTGCCAATGCTTCCTGCTGGCGCCAGATACGGTGATGATGAGAGTCTAAGTCAAAGGTCAGTGTACACCAGCACCGGTCACTGGGCACCACCATGGCCCGTCAGAGTCTGACGGGAGCTCTCTGTATATCTTCAGTGTATCTTCCTGGACTCCCACATCTGTGGGTTCTAAGCACTCTACGTTCCCCTCCCTAGGATCTATGCAGTTTTATTTTGGCTTTTGAAATCTTGCTGTCTCCCTAAAGGTCAAGTTGAAACCGGGAGCTTGCCTGAGACATGTGACTTAATTAAAAGTCATTCCCTATCGGGCTACAGCAGATGTTTACCAGTGCTGGAAGTTGGAGACACTGAATGATCCGTGAGCAGAAAATGATGCGTTTACTAGATCGCACAGGTGGAAACTGAAACAAAGAAAAGTGCCTGGAGCATTTATATAAATTGGTCCACTGTCCATTTATGATGGGCTAGATGCTGGGCCATTATGAGGGATTAGGACTTGCTGGGAGTAAAGAGGAGAACCAAAGTGGACTCATCACGCTGTGGGAATCATTTTACTGGCACTCATAATCACTTTAAGTGAGTGTTAATGGCTTTGTGTGGGTTAGCTATTAACCGTTATCCTGCCGGCTGTCGCAGCCTGGCACTGCTGCTGCCCGATGGCCCCATCAGCACCTAAGCTGTGCCCTGTCTTCACAGCAAAGCGCAGCACAGATTCAACTGGTCTTGAATTCACACACCAAGGAAATGATGTGTTTAAATTAAGAAAGCCAGTTCTACGATGAGGAGCCTAGGTGGGTCTCAAAGCACCTGTGTGCTGCTGTTGCTCACAGTAATATGCAAAATGCGAAAGTCTGGAAAAATTACTTCATGTTTTGTAATAATCATAGATCTCTGCACATCCCAAGGCCTCTTCATTTTCCTTCTGAGTCATGCTATGCCAGCTTAACAGGCCTGCATCGCCAGCTGGTTTCTGTGTACTTTTAATTATGCTGTTGTCCTTAACAAGGAATAATAGGATGTGGTTAGAAAAGTCTTCTGCTTTTCTTCGGGAACACTGATGACATCCAAGAAAGATCCATTCTGCACTGGAACCAACCCATCAGTCAGAAAACATTGCTGGAAATCCGTGAGCATGGGCACTGACAGTGCCTCCAAAAGGATGCCGGGCATGGGCAGAAGAGGATACTGGCCTTGCCATCTCCCTACCGACAGGCCGGTAGACACTGTGCCCGTCTATTTGCTGGGTTTTTTCTCTCTCTCTCTCTCTCTCTCTCTTTTTGCATTTTCACACTGCCTTATAATCCCAGGGCAGTGAAAATGAATATAACGTGGGGGTTTCCTAGAAAATTGGCAAAATAGGTTGATTAGTGAGAAGTCTTGCCACTGTTGTGCGCACAATCATCTGTGGTAATTGGAAATTTCGGCATTTTGGGTTCTGGTAGTAAATTTGCTATTCACCATTTATTTCACACACCACAATAATGGCCTTTGTTTGTTTGAGGGGATGGCATATAAAAGCCTTTTCTTTGGAAGCTTAGGGTGATATGTACTGTGGGAGTTAATATTGTTTCTCTCTCACTCTCTCTCTCTCTCTCTTTCTCTCTCTGTCTGTGTGTGTGCCCTTCTCCCTCTATTTCCTCACACTTCTCCCCAGAGTAATGTCTGTACAGAAGAGTCCTGAGCAGAGTGCAGGGACTCCTAGGTGACGGTTGTGTAGAGCTGGCCTGGCCCCTCTTGCCACTGTTCTGGGGAGGGGCTCCCAGCAGCCGCAGCAGTTAATTGTGTCTTTCAGTCACATCAGGTAGAGCAGAAAGGCGCTCCCACAGTGGCTGGCCTTGTTACATTCTTCACAAATGACTTACCTTTCCCAGCTCTGAGGCTAGGAGCCTCTGGGCCACGGTGCTCTGTTCCATCCTCCTCCCAGCCCGGAAGAGGCCCTTGCTTGAGCAGGTGTGATGGAGCCCATCCGAAGCCCTCTGGCTGCTGGATAAGTTTAAACCTCAGTGGGGTCCCTGCTGGATCAAGGCTTAGCTATCTGTGAAGTTGATGAGAAGGGGCCTAAAAGCAAGTGAAAGTTCTGTCCTCCCCAGGCTCGTTGATGTTCTGCAAAGACCTATCTGGTAGCTGTGAAGACCACCCCACCTACTGCCCAGAAGCTAGAGAGTGGGAGGGGATTAAGGCACCTTTTAAAACTTAACTGGATCTTTCCCTCGGTGTCAGAAAAATGAACAAGAAATCAGGGAGCTCCCTCTACCCCCATCTGAGTCTGGAAGCTTCATAGGCCAGGAAGCTTAGGCACACACTAGGCAGGTGATCCTGGGGTGTATATGGAAGCAAATGGAACAATCTAGCGGGAGCAAGCCAGGAAGCAGCACTCCTCCATGGCTTCTGCTTTAGGTCCTGCCTCTAGATTTCTGCCTTGAGTTCTTGCCCTGACTTCCCTTCAGGATAAGCTGTAAGCTGAAATTAACCCTTTCCTCTTTGCTTTTGGTCATGGTGTTTTGTTTTATCAATAGCAATAGTAATTCCACCAAAACAAAGGAACCATGTCACAGTAACAGTGGCTCCTTGTGCTCCACATTTTTATGTGTATTAGTGTTTAGCACATCTAAGCCTCTACCTGTTAAGGTTTGAAGAGGGCATTAGGTCATCTGGAACTAGACTTACAGATAATTCTGAGCCATCATTTGGGTGCTGGAAAGCAAACCCAAGTCCCCTACATGAACAGCCAGTCTCTTAATTGCTGAACCATCTCTCACCAGCCCCTACACTCTTTCAATTTAATACCAACGTATAGAAAGCAATGCACTCCAGTAAGTAATGTACTTAGTGAGTAGCTTTGTTTGGACTTGGAGTTTTTCTTTTTGAAATCATCTGCTGATTCATACTCTCCCGACATACGTGATGCCTTTAGGCATCACTTGGGAGCAGGAAAGTCTATTTGAAGGTTGGAAATTTCCTCCCTCAGAACAGAGATAACAGGCTGAACGGGTGAATGGTGTGTCCTTAGATTGGGTTTCCTCCAGAAGTCTGCAGTCATTCTTCTCCCATGGAATGTCTTGCTGGCCTACTGTCTTTCTCCAGTTCATCACAGCAGTACTTCAGTCATGACGGCATGCTCCAGGAAGCATGGTCAGCAAGGTTAGTGTTGCTCTGGGACCTGCACATAGAGATGTAGTTTATTATGGCCAGTTCTAAAAATTTATGACCTATGAAAAGTTTATTTTTCAGAGTGTAGCCAAGGTCAGAATGAGGCTTTTCATCAGAAACCGCTGTCACTGAGTTCTACCACCTGTCAGAATGCTTGGCAAGCTGTAGAGGGCAGCCAGGGAAGAGACCCTGGCGCTACTCACCAAGTTCAGACTCAAATCCTGGAGAAAACTTGAGAATCACTCTTCCCCACCACCATCCATTTTGTTGTTCTTGCTCCTCTCCTCCCACCCTGCCTTCTTCTTTTAAAGTAAAGAAAACAAAACAGCAAAGAAACAAAAAAAGAATTACGTACATCCTAAGCTTCAGGTTCTACCTCTCGACTAACGGCTCTTTTGTGACAGGCAGTCCTTTGAGGAGTTAGCCAGAAGACTTGCACAGGACTGAAGGTCAGTATCCTTGCTCCCATTCAGAACACAGCAAGCTAGTCAAAGGAGGTGGAGTTAACTGCTCTCTAGCCCATATAACTTTAGCAGCCTAGGATAAGCCACACGGCATTTTTGTTTCACATTAACTTTTCGGATAATGCCTTGTTCTGAGAAGGGATTTATGGGTGATGTCACTCAAAAGCCAGATGGTGGTTTTGAGGGAGACAGAGCAGTAAGGCTTTGTGGTGGAAATCCTCAATCTTGCTTCCTCCAGCTCACAGTTTTAATCCTTTACCTCCAGTGCACATCTGGTCCTCACTGGAAATAGTCCTTTGAAACTCAATGCCTCTTAGCAGCCAAGGGCACTTTCCCGGCCCCTCTTTCCTGTTTGTACAGTGCTCTAAATGATCAGACCTGCCAGGAGCTACAGCCTCTTGTCAGAGCAGTCATTAAATATGAGATGAGACGGAGAGAGGCTTGTAGGCTATGTGAAACTTGTTGTGTTTTTGCTTTCATTAAGGATATGAGAGGTGACTTTGCCCTACCCCTTCCTGAAGTTGTAGTTGGGCTGATGTGTCTGTCCTCCACGGCAGTTAGGTGTATTTAGCATGCAGCGAGTGGATGGCAGAAACTCGACTGAGAGATGCTCAGGAAAGAAGGGTAGGTGAAGGGAATGAGTCATCAGTCTTCAAGTGTCATCTCCAGCTCTACTGCCGACTTTGGAACAGCGGTGGAAGTTTTGGACACTGAGGAGCCTTTAACTGGAAACTGGGTAGATGCGTGCCAGTGCAGGGTAACTTAAGAGTCAGCCGGCTTGGGACTTCATACTGCCATTTACAAGGCTGACTGTGGGATGCTGATCAAAATTAAAACAAAGTTTTGTTTGTTTGTTTGCTTCGTTGTTGTTGTTGCTAAAAGCAGGAAATCAGTACCCTGAAGGGAAGGTAGGACTCCATACTTATGCTGTTCTCCTTAGTCTAAGTGGTTGGCGAAGAAAAACATGAAATGACAGGAGGGGTTCTATCATTGGGACTTCTTGGAGTGCAGCTGTTTCATTTTGCTTTGGAAGCAGCACATGGTTCCGGCAGATAGCCTGACCTCTTTGACAGCTGAATCCTCTCTTGCCATAAGGCAGCCTGTTCACCTTGTGTTCTTGCTCAGGCTTGTTGAGCTACGTGCATTTGTGACTGACCGAGTCCTGTGCTTGAGGGACATCAAGGATGCTGATAAGCAAATGGGGGCAATGCATGGTGGGTACAGAGTTGACATGTTACTAGTGTGTGCTCTGCTCATTGGCTGCATTCCTTTCTCTCCCAATTCGCTCCTTCTATGGAGCAAACTTTTCAGACAGTAGCAGAATGGCATTAGGTAGTGTGAGCCTTCCAAGCCTGTCTACCAGCCCTGAAGACATCTCATGTATTCCCAGACAATGTTACTTCTTCTTACTATATCTGATATCTACAGTGATGGACTTTTGCAGATCTCTCCTGTGTTCTGCTCGGTGACATCACATTGCTAGTTTAAAATTATCTGAAGGGGAATAAACACCGACAGACACAGGCTAACAGCGGGTGTCTTTTCCCCCTCCGCTTCTGGGAGAGTCAGCTGTAAAACATCAGCAAGCTACACAGTCACAATCACAAATCCCTTTTGGAAGAGTCATTCCATGTTGTGGCTACTGTGGCTGTTGCAGAAGCCATTAGAGAATGCAAAAAAGGAAAAGGAGGATGGGCTGGTCATTCCTTGAGCAACAATAGCTAGTGAGACATCAATTGCGTTTTATCTGAAATCTGATTAAAATCCTCTTCCAGATGAGACGACCCTAGTCTTGCAGTTGGAGAAGCTTCTCTGGGTCATACATATACTAGGCAAGTGATTTATCCCTAATCTATAGCCTCACCACAGGGGTGGGGTTGCTCATGAGGTGCTCTGTGTGGAGGAAGGAATCTTGGAAGGTCAGGGAAGGTCTTAGGACAACTGAGCTTGCAATAAGCCAGGACATACGGGATCCTGTGTTGAAAGAAGGTTGAAAGAAGAGGCTCTTTTGGTAGGGGTTCTAGGAGGTAGAGTTGGCAGATTATGGTCAGACGGACATCTAAGGGTAGTTTTCTAATTCCAATCAGTATGTTAAACATTGACTGTGTGAGAAACTTCCCAAGAGTGCCAAACCACCAAAGCACACCTGGAATGCATCTTCTTCTGGATTTCCCTCAGGCATGTGCTTCAGTGTGAAGATTTTCTATGACAGCTCCCAGGCCATGGTCCAGTGAGTCATGGGTTGAACCCGGGATGGTGCATTTTGAACACACCTTCTTCGAGATTTCAAAGGAGCAGCAGGCACCGAACATTGGGAGTGACTGTTTTACATCTTCTTGGGTACCCACAAGGAAAGAAAGGACACACCCTCTATTGCCATGATCTTCCAAGCTCCTCTTCACTTTATACCCAGTCTACATGTATCTCCACAGTTGCCGCGAGAGACTGCAAGCAATTAATTATTCTTCTTAGTCTACAGTTGAGGGAACTCATCTTCAGATGGCACAGGTTAATTAAACAGCACCAGGTCTTCCCATTAGCTGTTGCCAGACTCAGACTTCTGGGTATTTTGCCAATGTGCTTTTCTTGGGTGCACACAGCCTCACAGTAGCTACTGCCAACATGCTGTGAGGCTGTCACTACATGGTGGCCTGCTTCAGCACCCGTCTCAGAACCATGGTGCTTTCAGCTGTGGGGAGGATGCCCTGTTCTTGCCAAATAACTATGAGCTCCTTTGGAACAATCCCTCAGGATTCACAGTGAGCAATCTCACTTTTGAGATTCCTTGGATTCAATTCACACAGCAACCGATCCTAAGCCACAGTCACAAACTTTGCTACATTTCCACCCACAGGAACTACATTATATGAGAGTGAACCCTTTGAAGTTAGAGCACCTAGGGACAGCCATAACCATTTGAGTTTGTGTAAAATACATACTAAGGGTGCTGCATCGTCCTGAGTATAACTAGTGACACATTCCTTAGAGCATATCTTTGCCATTAAGTGACATATGAGTGTGCCCTGGACCAGCATCCATGATTCCATGCAATCAATACCATTGGATGACGAAGCTCATTCACACAACTTAGAGTTCTAGAAGCTGTAAGTACATCTCTCTCTTTTCATTGCATGGTGCCAGAATAACACTGAGAACAAGACAATGAACGTGACGCCAGGCACCTGTGCTTTCATCCTGTCTTCATCCAGCTAGCTGAGTGACCCTCTGTAACTTGCTCCATCTGTCTATTTCTTTTAGAAGGAAACATTGAAGTTTTTGTAAGGTATGCTCCAAAGACTATAACCCCACTGATAGCATGTTCTTTGGTCTCGGACAAAATATTTGCATGTAAGTCACAGACTCATGGTTCTGTCCTTGCATTCATTTATTTGGGACCTGCGACAATGGTAATGGATTTTGCCTGTCAAATTCTTTAGGTTTAAATAGCTCAGTGATTTGGTTGGCCCAATACTTGGTCACATTGCTTGTTTGCATGGCTGTCTGTGTCTGGGGGTGTCTGCTCCACATCTTGCCTCAGATTTGTCCCTGGGTTAGGAAGCAGCTTCCGTTCATCTCATCGTGTTTCTCCATTGATTCTACTTTAGATCTGATATTTATCTCATTGAAGAACTGGGGCTCAAACTTTTGTTCTGACAAGAGAGTCAACCAAGCTGGCAAGTACATAATGTGGTAGAAACCCCCAGTAGCCATAAATGACGTAATTTGAACATTACATTCTGAAAGAATCAGAACATTTTGGGGAGTATATTTTCTCCCCTTTGGAAGAAAAGCAGTAACCTTACATTGTA
Organism: Ondatra zibethicus; assembly: GCA_004026605.1. Taxonomy (NCBI): domain Eukaryota; kingdom Metazoa; phylum Chordata; class Mammalia; order Rodentia; family Cricetidae; genus Ondatra; species Ondatra zibethicus. The sequence continues at coordinate 70,333 of PVIU01005704.1, read as the reverse complement.
CAGAAATGAGTTGTGGATACAGATTTTTATCCACCTCATCTGACATCTTAAGTGAAATTTGACTGATGAATTCACTGTTTCTTTGATAGACATCATAAACATTTTCCGTTTTCAAAAAGCAATCTAGGGAGTGTGTATTTTTAGTGTAGTTAAGGCTGTGTTAAATTGGTGTAAAATAGTTGCCACAAACATTTGTAGAGGGGAAAAAACGCTTTTATTCAGATAGTGCCAAGAGCCAAAATAAAATGAGCAAAAGCAAACTGGAATGAAAGGCAACATGTAAAAATCAGGGCTGCTTTATGGGTGCATGGCAGTGGCTTTAGTACTTCATTTAAACCGTGTGTCACATATGGAATGATCTCTAGCAATTTTATATCTGAATATAAATGGCTTACAAGGGATATGTGTTAAGCGAAAAAGTAATTTCTGCTGCAAAAAATGTAGTTTACTCGACATGGATATTAGTTTCAGATACAATAATCGTATTCATTTATATACTTACCCAAGAGCATGGCATATAAACATCAGCTCTTTCACTTATTTACAGAATGCTTTCATGTGACTCAAATGTCATGAAGACATCATTGCTGGTTATCTTCACTAATTCTGGGACCGTGGGAGATAAGACTATTCTCTTTCATCTATTTAATTTACACCACTTTGCACAGTACCTGAGCATTTAGCAAATGACCAGGTGTGTGCACATTTGTCTGAAGTGATTGGGACCAGTCATGTTTCAGATTTCAGATGATTTTGATTTGAAATTTTTCTAAAATGTGAGTAATGAGGTGTCTTGGGGAAGGGACCCATGTCTAAACATGGAATTGTTTTGTGTCTTGAGTGCACCTTCTAGACAGAATGAAGGCGATTTCGCTCCAGATTTTTAGAGTACTTTCATTTTCTCTGCAGCCACTCATGGGAGTCAAAAATGGAATTTTCTATTTGTGGCCTAGTGTTGGCCCTCAAAGTTTCAACTGTTGGGATATTTTGAATTTTAGATACATAACCAAATTCTCTGTGTGTAAATTAACATTTCTGTGTATCTGTGAATGGGCTCTCACCTCAAGGGGCAGGTAAGCAATTTCTGTTCACAGGTCAGAGATCTGTACAATGAAGGACAAGTGTGGACTGCAGAGAAAGCAGATGCCTGTTGACACCACTATTGGAGAGAGAGTCTTGGGTTCTGAGATTTGCAGAGACCATGATGTCTTTCTTCTCCTTGCTGTGCTTTATCTGTGTCATCCTGGGGAAATTTAGTGCAGAGTTCTTTTATTTAGCCATAACTATGACCTCACCTCTCTGCTCCTCTTCTACGTCTAGTACTAATGCGTCAAAAGCAGATTAGGGCCCCCCCCCGGCATATTCTATGTCAAAGTTGTGGCGGTCTTATTACTTTCTCTTTTTTCTAGTTCTATATACCATAAGTTAGACTTCTGGAATTCAGCGTTACATTGTTTCAAAGAAGTTTTAGCAACATCATCTGTGGGGAAGGGTCTTTACTGAGCTTTAGGAGGGACCCTGCAGTCTGCTATGTTCAGTATGCCGGCAAGAGGCATAACAGCCTTGACATTACCAGAAGCTGGCAGTATGCATCCCAGAAGTCAGCATGGCCAATTCACTGTGTTTATGGGCTTGGTAAGAGGTGGCTGGATCCTTCTAAAGGGCATGTTAAATAAGCTAGAACTTTCGCAAATTATAGTGCACGTTGGCCAGGCTCTTAGCTGCTTTAGCCTTTCATTGTTGAGGTTCTTCCACTGGAAATGCATTAGAGAATCTTAACTCCTCGTGATCCATTCCTTCCCAGGTTAAATATTTTAATCTTCCTAAGGCCCTCCTAGGATACTCACTTAGAATTATTATGTCTCCGAATCGCACCTAAAACCTCTTCTTTCCTTTTCATCTTCCTTCCTTGGGCTGACTGTTGTAGGCACTAAGGAGGTGTGGTTCACAGGAGAGTCTACAGCCCACTAGAGAAGAAAGGCCAGCAGTACACATAAGTTCATGGTCAATGTTAACGAAGCCACCTAATCTCGGCAGAGAGGACGCAGGAGAATTAGTAAAGCATTTCCACTTCAGTCAAACCAAAAGGAAGCTAGAGCAATCTGGAGAAGGATCGGTTCAGACAGAGGAAAGGGCCTGTGGCAGCATGAGTAGAGCATGTTCAAGAAGAAGGATTGTGTGGGGAAGGGGCCATAACAATAAGAAGAGGGATTAAAATGGGGCAAGGCCACACCAGGCACAGTGCATAAATATTCCAGGTATTTAAAAATTAAGCAAGAAAATAACGCTTGCTCAAGAACAAGGAATGGGACCATGCTAAATTTCCCCATCCTCAAGGCCCAGGGATCTTTGTGGAAGAAGCACCAGAGAGACTGTAAAAGCCACATGACAAGAAAGACTGCTTTGAAATTGTATCTTCTGGATATGACAGAGCAGCTGCACCTATGAACTCACAGCACTTGTGGTCCCCTGCACAGGACCTGAATAGGACAAGCTTGGCCCTACCCAGTATGGAAGGAGAAGGGACTCAGGAAGCTCAACCTGCAGTTGAGGGATGATTGGCAGTTGATGGCCTCTGAGGGAGAAAGAGTGAGTTTTCTTCAGCAGTGTGGGACACAATAGGTTGCCCTGCCCCAGAGAGTGACACCCTACACCCATGTGCACATGAGCAGCACCAACTGGACTCAGTGGGTAAAGAAGAAGAGGACGAGGAGGAAATTGAAATAAGATTGAGAAGGGGATGTATTCAGGAAGCAAAAGGAGAATGCGATATAATACATTGATTTCATGCAAGAAATTAATGAAGAATTTGAAAAAATAAACAAACACCCCAAACCTATCACTTTGACATAGAGCATCTGCTAATGAGACGGGAAGGAGGCAAAAGCAGTTCAGATTGTGCTAGGACTATGTTGGGGGACAGTGGAGTCTATGACGTTACCATGGTGCTCCTGTGCATGCGTAGCTTGAACATGGGGTGTTCTTGAGAGACCTTTGCTGGCGTCTGACTCTTCTGTTCCAACTTCTAGCTTCTCTTCTGCCTTCCAGCACCAAGGGATCAGTTTTATCCCTTGGGGAGTAAGAAGAAAATGACTCAGCAAATCTGTTTCTGCTTCATCTCTGGAAGTGTACCGTTTAAACTTGACCATGAATCGGTAGGACTGTACTCAGGCTCCTTTGTGACGTTATCCTTTATGGATGGAAAGCCTTCTCTGTGAATGGAGGGAAATGACAGAGTAAAAGGGAGAGTGGTAGGGGAAAAAAATCAGCGAAGACTACATGATACCACACTCATGTGTTTAAGATCTGTTTCTCCACACCCCTGTCTGCTCCATTAGGAAAATTTATACAGTCCCCACAGAGGAGAGTTATAGGACCTCAATGATTGCCAACACCTGTGGGTGCTCAAGTCCCTTACATAAAATGGTGTAGCATCTACAAAGTATACCTGTACACATTCTTATACACTTTAATTATCTCTGAATGATTTATAGTGCCAAATACAATATAGGTTTCAGATAAATACTTGCTGAACTCTATTGATTAGGGGGAATGACAAAAAGAAGAAAAGAGGGGGGCTTGCATGTGCTCAGTACCAACACAATTATTTTCCTAAATTATTTTCGATCTGCAGTTGACTTTTTTTGTTATAAATCCTAAAGCCCTGGCTATAAAGAGCCAGTTGTATTTATCTTTTCAGCATTGTAAAATAGGTGCTTGGATGTCTGAAGAGGAAAAAATGAAAAAAGCAGTAGGTGGATGTGTAATGGACATCTGGGCTCATATGTACACTTGCACACTTGTACAAAAACACCTGGTGCAGACTGGACCAGAGTGCTGGAAAGGAAAGACCTGGCACGCCACCAAGAGCTTCTCCATCCACGGTAGTGCTGACTCTTATCCAGAGGCCTCTTAAGCCAATGTCATGAAGGTTTCTATAAGGATAGAACAACTTCAGAGTTCAGAAGTTAAAACTTACTGTGAAATGTTTTGAAAGTCCATCCTTACATACTAAATACTCAACTTTATTTTATATTTCATTCCAAAATATTTTGACGTATGTTCTATAATGTAAAATCAATGTTCTCCATCTGAAAAAGATGTGGCTGACTTATCCCATGACTTTTATGGATAGAGCCTTGTTAGGGACAAGGTGTTAGCACCTTTACAACTTGAAAATTCTTTTAATAGATCTTTTTAAGAAAATAATTTATTTTTATTGTAAGTGCATTAGTGCTTTGCCTGCATTTACATCTGTGTGAGGGTGCTGGTTATCCTGGAACTGGAGTTGCAGACAATTGTGAGCTGCCATGTAGGTGCTGGGAGTTGAATCTGGGTCCTCTGGAAGAGCAGTCAATGCTCTTAACCACTGAGCCATCTCTCCAGTCCCATCCCCAAAACCAAATTTCAGGGGTGCTAATCCCACCTCACCACACCCTTTGTAAGGCAGCCCACAAAAAACCGCCGTCTCTACTGACGTTTTCACCTGGCTGTGATTTCCACTGGGACTTTCTTAAACACATACGAGAATCATGTTTACCTTTAAACTTACTTTGTGAAACAAAAATTGACTAGGATCACTGTGACATACTCACCGAATCTAAGTATCGACAGTGACTCATATAATAAAAACTGGATGAATTGGTAGAATGTCCTAATTTAAAGCTTTTCCCCCAATACATCTTTTCCTTTTGGCTGTTGAGCAGCACTGTGACGCAGACCTCACGCTTTCTCTGATAAGCCATGTCATGCAGCCTTGACAAGATACAGCCTGTGTATCTTGACCAACCCATATGAACAACAGTTTGGGCTACACAGCCTGTGACAGAGTATCACACCAGGATCATGGGTTCTCAGTGGACTGAGGACACCCTTTATTCAGGAAGGACTGATGGTGGAGGAAGGAAAAACAGGAGCACCAGGAAAGGCTCCATTGTCCCTAAAGGTTGGAAGTCAAGATAGTGCTGCTACATAGCAGAGCCATGAATTTTATATTCTTGGTGTTTGTGTAAGAACCAGGGATACTTCTCTTTCCATAAAGAATAACATGGGGGGGTGATGGGAAGTTCACTGAGTCTTTAGATTGCTTCTGGTAAGATAGTCATTTTCACAATATTGATTCTTCCAATCCACACAGGAGGCCCTTTCATTCTCTAGTGTCTTTCTCAATTTCTTTCTTTATCTGGGTTTTCATCGTAGAGCTCTTAACTTTGTTGGTGAGGTTTATCCTAAGTCACTTTCAGGAGTCTGTTGCGAATGGGATTGTTCTCAGTGTCGTTCTCAGTATGTTAAACTTTGGAATGTAGGGAGGCTGCTGATTTTACATGCTCATTTTGTAGCCTGTTACTTTGCTGAAAGTGTATATCAGCTGTAAGAGTCTAGATAAGTCTTCATAGTATCTTATATAGGGAATTGTATCATCCACAATTAAGGGGACCTTGACTTCTTTTTGCTTTATTGGTATCCCTTTCATACACCTCTAGTCTTATTGCTTGAGCTATAACTATATTGAATAGGTGTTGAGTGACTATTGCTTTGTTCCTGATCGTAGTAGAAATGCTTTGGGTTTTCCCTCACTTTGTGTAATTTTGGCTGTACATTTTTCAAATGAAATCTTCACTTTGTTAAGATATCTTCTTTTTCTCCCTAGTCTCTTTGCTCTTTTGTCATAAAGAGATGCTGGATTTTGTCAAAAGAATAGTCTGATGTATTGAGAAGATCATATAATTTCTGCCCTTAAGCCCATTTGTATGATGTATTACATTTATTGATTTCCATATGGCTTAGTTTCTATCCTTGTTGCAATGATAAAATAACTTCATAAAACAACCTAAAAGAGAAAGGATTTCTTTTAGCTCCCAGTTTGAACTACTGTCCATCATTTGATGGAAGAAAGGGCAGCAGGAAGTTGAAGCGCCTGGGCACATTGCATCCACAATCAGGAAGGCTGCCTGTCTCTGTCTCCCCAGTGATGAGATTACACATCAAAATGATGAATGTCCATGATCAACTCACTCTTTCCACTACCTTTCATGATTCCACTCTCAGGGAATGGCCTTCTCTGCAGTTAAAATGGGCCTTCCCACATACATCAATGAGCATAGTCAAGATAATCTTCTGCAAGCATGGCCAGAAACTAAATAACCCCTCATGGATGTGTGTGGAAGTCTGTGTCCCAGGTGCTTTGACAGTTCACACCTATAATCACAATGTGTATTGAACCATCCTTGTATCTTTGCAATGAAGCCAGGTTGGCTATGGTAAGTGAGCTTTCGCATATGTTCTTAAATTATGTGAACTATTTTATTATTTGTGCATCTGTGTTCATGAGAAAGATTTGTCTATTGTGCATGCATGTGTGTGTATGTGTGTGTGTACAATGTGTATTTTTGAGTATGTATGACAACCTTGAATGGTATTTCTCAGGAGCCATCCAATTTGCTCTTTGCAATAGGACTTTTCAACTGTCCTGGGTTTTGCTGTCTTTCTCTACCTCCCCAGTGATGGGATTACAAATGCACACCAAAATGCCTAGTTTTTTTTTTTCTTTAGGTTCAAACATCTTAATTCATGTCCTCTTGAGCAGAAGCACTTTATTGATTGACCTATTTTCCCAGCCCCTAATTTTCTTCATGTGTCATGTGTTATACATTTTATCTTCATTAGCTTTGAGTGTCATGGTAATACTGGCTTCATTGAAAGAGTTTTGTAGTAGTCCTTTTTAAAAAATATTTCATTGAATGGTTTGAGATAAAGTGGGGTTACTTCCTTCCATGATTCTGTTGGAATTCAACAGTGAATTCATCTGGGATTCGGCTTCTTTTAGTTAAGAGATGTTTTGATCATTTCTGTAGTCCTGTTGCTTATTATAAATTTGTTTAAATTGTTTATCTCATCTTGGCTTAATTATGATATATCTTAAGAGTCTAGAGTATATCCATTTCTTTCAGACTTTCCAATTTAATATTTTTGTGGTAAGTGGTTTTGCTTAAAATTTTAGCCTTTATATTTACGCATATGGCTGCTTTGCCTGCATGTATGTCTGTACCACATTTGTTGCTGGTGTCCACTGAAGGCCAGAAGAAAGCAGCAGATCCCCTGCAACTGGAGTTACTCAATGACTGTGAGCCATCATGGGTTCTTGGAATTGAACATAGACCTATAAAGAGCAGTCAGCGCTCCTAACTGCTGAGCTATCCCTCCAGCATACACCATAAATATTTTTAAGTATGTTGTATTGATTTAATTAGTATCTGTGGTGGTATGCCCCTTTGAAACTCTAATTGCTTTTAGACTTATCTCTGGTTCTTTGATTCAGTCTGGCCAAGGATTTGCAATCTTGATTATCTTTTTTAAAAATAGCTACGTTTATGCTTTGTATTTTGTTGTTGCTGCTATTGTAATTGTTTGCATTTCATTTCATTAAATTATGCCCTAAATTATATTTTTTCTGCTTTAAGATCTGACTTGTTTTTCTGAGACCCGATGTGCATCATTTTTGTATTTATTTGAGACCTCTCTGGATTTTAGTGTAGGCACTTGAGCAGTAAGCTCTCATTTTAGGATTGCTCTCACTACAGCACATAGGTTTCTCCTGTGGTGCATTCATCTTTATATCATTCTTGAAGTTAATTTTTCTTGATTTATTCAATGGTCTGTTCTTTATTCAATAGTATGCTGTTTAATCTCTTTGAGTTTGTATATGCTCTGTAGTTTATCTTGCTGTTGATAGCTAGCATTCCATTGTGGTCAGGTAAAATACAACTTTCTTGTATTTGCTAAGGCTTGCTTTGTGTCACATTATACGAGCAATTTCAGAAGAATTCTGAAGGCTTCTGGGAAGAATGTGTGTTCTGTACTGTTTCTGTGTATCTAACAGACTGTGGATGTCTGTTAGATCCATTTGTTGGCATTGAACTTAAATATTTCTCATTTATTTTTTCCTCAGATTGACCTATCAGTTACTCAGATTATGGTATCAAAGTTACTATGTAATTTCTGCAACATTTTATTTGTAATCTTTGCTATTTTACTATCCCTCATTGGCTTCACTATTGCTCCAGCATGGCTTCATCCTTCCTGTAGCCTCATGGGTGTGTTCATCTTCCTCTTCACTCTGAAGGATGTGCAGCATCTTCTATAGAGACGGCTTGACTGCCATTCATTCTTTTAGCCTATTTTTATTGTAGGAAGTTATTTTTCTTCTTCAATTATGATGGATAATTTTACTAGGTATAATATACTTATAAGTTCTCCTGGATTTTAAAGTTTCCTTAGAGAAACCAGCTGTTATTCTGATGTGGCTGCCTTTACATGTCACTTGTTTCTCTCTCGTAGATTTAAAGAAGTTTTCTTTGCTCTCTATATTAATGTTTTAACTATACTTTTTATGGTCTTATCTGCTTATCCTTCTAAATGCCTCCTGTACTTAAGTGGGTATATTTCCATATACTTTGGCAATTTTCTGCTATGAGTTTTTTGAAAATGTTTTACCTGCCTTTGCCATGCAGTCCCTCTCCTTATTCTTTGTTCATGAGGCATAGATATGGTCTTTCCATCATATCCCATAGATCTTCAGTGTTCTTTTAATATGTTTTAATTACTTTACGTTTATCATTGGTTAAATGTTCCAATTACTTTTCTGTTTTTAAGGCTTGATATTTGGAACACCCTCTGAATTATTCTATTTTTCAGGGACATTTTTATTTGACATATTGAAGTTTTCATTTCCAGTATTTCAAGTTGGTTTTTTTTTGTTCTTTGTGCCTCTTTATTGAATTCCACTTTCCTATCCTGTGTTGAATTCCTTACTTATTTCCCATGTTTGTTTGTGTTGGAATTCATTCTGGGGTTTATTTTTATCCTGTTAGAGTTCTTTGAACATGTCTATAATCATTTCTTTGTATCCTTTGTCTGGGGTTTCATTTTATTCACTCGGATTAAATTGTTAATTTTGGGAGGTGTTGTATTGAGTTAGTTTATCATATTTCTGTGATTTTGCATTGGGACTTATGCATTTGGGGTTATTTATTTATTTATTTTAATTGAAGACACCCCTATTCTTTTGATACATATATTCACAATGTTCAAGATGGACCAGGTATATGATTCAATTGTCATTTCCTATTCTAGACAGGTACTTAGGCTACAAGGTTAACACTCAAAATTCCTGTGAGTGTAGAATAATAATGTCTTTAAATTTTTTTTTCAAAGGTTAGGGCCACTGTGGAAATGTAGCAGTCGTCACACAACTAACAATCTCTCCTTAAACATCAAATCCCCTTAAATAGTTTCTGAAATTGTTTAAGGAAGGAGTTGTGTCACGTTACTTTATTGTGTTTCTTGTGATTTTGCATTGGGACTTATGCATTAAGGAAATTCAAGAGCAATAGGACTGAGTACACTGGTGTGTTACCATGGTGGAGTAACTGTTTAACGATAACTTCCTATTTACTTTGTGAAGAACAAACTAAAAAAAGGGAGCTAAACATTCCAAGGAAAGAAACAATAAAAGGGATAAGAATGGGAATTACCATACTCTGATGTATACACAGTGTGCTGAAATATCATACTGTACCCCATAAGTATACATAATTATTATGTGAAAATTCAAAAAGAGATGGTGAAAGTTAAAAAAAAATGTAACTCTGGGGCTTGGATTCTCTTCATTTTCTATACAAAGATGAAGCTTAAAGTGCAGAAACTCACCCAAGTTCATGTGGGTGTGAGAGCTGTGGACTTAAAGCCTGTTCCAGTTGTGAGCCCTGTGCTCTTCATTTCCCTAAAAAATTACTACATTTTTCATGTGTGTAAATCAGGATATACTTGTGTGTGTGTATGTCAGATGAAAGTCTGGAGGGTTCAGTTATCTCCTTCCACCATGTTGGTCCCAGGGTTCAATTTGGTCAGCAAGCTCAGAGGCATATCCTTCACCCACCGAGCCATCTTGGTGTCCCTTCTTCATGTTTATAAACCAGTCTATTAAAGTCTGTCTCTTTTCAACTGATAACACTGTCTCATCCAAATTTTGACTGAATCTGGAATCTAATGTAAAATACACATTTTATGTTTTGTATTGCTCTCTTAGCAGAAAGTCTTACCTAAAGGGCTTTGGAAACAGATACAAGAAAGTAATAGCAATTGGTGATATTTCTGTCTTGTTTTTTGCAGATTTTATGGTTGTTATTATTTAAGATTATTACATACTTTAGGTGTGAGAAAGCAGACACTAATAAAGGAGTTTATGGATTCAAATTTAATGATGGTGATATTTTCTATTCCGGGTCTTTAAGTGTTTCTGCATGTTGCCCACACCCTACTTCCCTTCTTACTTATTGAAGTCTCTTTGCTCCCCTTAGAGGTGTTTAGTGGATGGAGCTCTGTCGTGTGTTTTATGCTGTTACATAAATGGCCACTCTGTGTGTCTGCTTTGCCAGGCTCTGACATTCTCCAGGGTCGTATTTGATATTTACTCATGGAGACAGCACTAATATGTTTAGTTTTTCTTCTATTTTTACTCTTCATGTAGGTCTTTACCCACAAACCCTCTTTCAGAGGGAGAAGCGAATGTCACCTGGAGCCTCTGAAATCTGCTACAAGTTCCCTGAAGCCCCCTTTCTTCTTTGGTTCTTCTAAGGGGGCCTCATTTTCTGGCCTTAAGGGACGTGGGGTTTTGACTCTGCAGAATTCTTCCTGTTCCTGCTTTTACTATGAAGTAGGTTCTCCAAGGACAAAGCACCATGTGACACATACCCACTCTTACCTTCAGTCTAATGAATATTTATTGAATGATAGCAGAATGAACTATAAGAAGCTGATTAGCACAGTGAATCCATTAGCAGATACTTATCAGTCCTTGCAGGGCAGGTTTACATTCATTACTGAAGCAGCAGGGATAGGGCTTTATTTAGGGAGGATTTATTCTGGACTTATTAGCTGTAGTCAGGTAGTAGTGCTTGTCTAACTAGAGCTACCTCAACTTAGGTCACTTAAGGAGAGGGGTGATGCCTAATGGTAAATGCTCAAGTGAACACATGGGACCCAGTGTACAAAACAATAGATCCCAAACTTCTCAGGCCACTCTTTCTGCTTGTACAAACTATGGAATCTACATTTAAAAAATAGGAACTGGGCTGTGTTAGAGGGAGGCCCCTTGTTAGTTCCTGGCTGCTCAGCCCCTAAATAATCACACAGAAACTATATTATTTAAATGACTGCTTGGCCCATTAGCTCTAGCTTCTTATTGGCTAACTCTTACATATTAATTTAACCCATCTCCATTAATCTGCATATCGCCACGAGGTCGTTGCCTACCAGCAAGGTTTCAGCACATCTGTCTCTGGAAGCAGCTCCATGGCTTCTCCTTGACTCTGCCTCCTTTCTCTCAGCATTCAGTTTAGTTTTTCCCACCTAGCTCTGTTCCCCTATAGCTCTGCTATAGGCCCAAAGCAGTTCCTTTATTAACCAATGATATTCACAGCATTCAGAGGGGAATCCCACATCAGGGCTCTCAGTGTGAATCAGACTCTGTGCTGAGCACGTCACTTCATTTATTCACTTTATAAGGCAATGGTGATTAAACAAAGCCACAACTTAAGTTTGATATAGAAGCCAAGATTCTAGTGTCCTGTTATAAAGTGACAATCTTCTAACCAAAGTGATTTCTAGTCAACCATAGGTTGCCTTTGCTCTTGTTTTTGATGTTTTGTTTTTGTTTGGAGATAGGGTATAGTGTTAGGTAGCCAAAGAAGGATAACCTTGAACTATTGCTCCTTGTCGTAGCACCTCCCAAGTACCAGAATCACAAGTGTGAGCCACCACATTTGACTTTATGTGGTGCTAACTGAATCCAAGGTTGTGCACATACTGAGCAAGCATTCTACCAATGAGCCACATCCCCAGCCATTGTCATCTTTATTGTTCCCTACCATACAGTGTCAAGGTCAGAGGTGTTGGCTCTGAGCTGCCATTCTTCCCATCACATGCCTATGCACTGCCAACCTATGGCATACTCTAGATACCTCTTGGGCTAGAATGGGGAGCAACCTACATTGCTTTTTGCAAGAAATGGTAGCCTATGCTTGTACAGAACTCTTTCAAGTGCCACTTTTGGCCGCCTGTATGTTACCTCTAAGCCCACTTCCATTTTAGGAGTTCACATAAACCTTCCAAGTCTCAAGGGCAGGCCTGCAACTTCACATCTTCTTGACAGTTAAACATCAGTGTTGAATCAGATTGACAACTTCGGCTACAAGCTTGGGCGCATTAGTCATGTGAACTGTAAATATTTGAGTGCTAATGATAGCAAAACAAAGACGCACAGTGCCCAAAGCCTGAATGCTATTGTAGGAAGTCAGTAGATCCTAGCAGCAGGCAGCTAGTATTGTCTTTGTACAACCAATGATAGCCTTCTAGAATCATCTTCCCTTCCCACTGAAAGCTGCTTGAGAGACTAAATCTACCTTCAAAACCACTTCCCACCTGCCCAACTCATCAGTAAAAGCACTGTACTCTAATAATTAATTGACCTAAAATGGCAAGCCACCATGTTGTGAGAGCACCTCACCCTCAGCCTACCCAAACCTTTTACTCTCATTGTACTATCTGTCCGCTGGACACGTCTTCATGCAGAAGAAACCTATGTGTTGTCAGGCTTGGTAAAACCACCCCTCTTCCACCCTCGACATCAGTATCCAGCTCTTGGCCTTCTTTCCACCAAAGTACTCCAGGTTTGCTTTAGTACACATTTCTAAACACACACACACACAGAGGGGGAGCACATAATCATAGGTCACCAGCCTCAACACGTGTGACCTCTCTGGAAGTGTTGTCCAGCAACACACTGGGACATCGTAAAGTCCATGTAGGGGTGTGATTCCCAAGACTAAACCATCTCCAGTGAACACTACCCATGCAGAGGCATGGTTCCTGAGGCCTCACTGGGAGAAACAGTTACTGCAGCAAATGAAATCAGATTTATGAGATGGTGGATATTTAGAGATCACATGGGGCTGGTAAATTTAAGGAGGTGGTCTTAAGTTAGGGGCACAGTTTGTAGCAGAGACAAAAACAACAACAACAAAATGTTGAAATGTTAGAGTTGGTGCCTGCATAGCACATAACAGTTTTTTAGAGCTTCAGGGCATAGCTGGAAAAGAGGAGTTTTGAAGAGAGCCTCTTGGAGGCTCAGGTTCACACAGGATGAGAGAATGTTTACTGAAGATTTTGTTGTATATCATGCTAACATGAATTTAAATGAGATGTTGTAGGTGTGGCCCTTGGTATGGTATCTAGCACACACACACACACACACACACACACACACACACACACACACACACACGAACCATGCAGCTGCCAACACATGCCGAAGCCTAGGCATTCAACATCTTAACTGCATAGCAGCTTCCATGTACCACAGTCCAAACGTTTAAAACCTAACCATAAGCAGCCTACTACATACTATGGCTTAGCAATTCAATAGCTTCATAGTATGATTTTGTAGACAGAAGACAACCTAATCATTCAATGATATAACCATACAGCAGCCTAGACATACAAAAGACATAACCATCTAACAACTATTCAACAGCCTAACCATACAGCAATCTACTACATACTATAGCCTAGCCATTCAATAGCTTAATGGAATGACCTTACAGACAGAGACTAGCCTAACCATTCAATGATATAACCATATAACAGCCTAGACATGCTAAAGGCCTAACCATCTAACATCTTAACCATATGTTTACCTGGTAACCATAAGTTTTCCTGGAGCTGCCTAGACCCTCTTCACAGGCTGAGAAGCACACACTGACACAACCATCCTCCTAAACAACTAGGAACCTCTGGGGAGCAATTACAAAGCAAAGAATTTCCTCCATTTGCTATATTTTACTATTCCTAATCATTTATTTGAAAGAGAAGGTGAAGAAGGTCCCATAAGCCTCCCACTTTTTCTCTGAGTGTTAAAAACTGAGTAAGATGTTGCTGCCACCTATAGGAGGCTTGCAGTCATCTCCTCTGTAGCTTGTCCCAGTATCTGATCATTAACCATTGCCTTGGCACCCTCATAGATCACTGCCTAGCCCAATTGTTATCAGAGATGTTTTCTCTGGCAGCTGATGCAGAGAACCACATCCAAATACTAGGCACAGAGAGAGCCCAAATTGGAGATCTCCATTGGGCCCCTCCCTTTGGAGCTTAGAGAACCCTGAGGAAGAGGGGAAAGGAAGAATGGTAGGCCAGAGGGGTCTAGGACACCAAAGGAACATGGTCCACAGAATCAACTAAGCAGGGCTCTCAGAGACTGAAGCAGCAATTATGGAGCCTGCAGGGGCCTGCCTCAGGTCCTTGGCATATATGATTGTTAGATTGGTGGATTTTGTTGTGTGGAATTCCTAAGAGTGGGAGTGGGAGTGGGGGTGTCTCTGACTCTTTTGCCTTCTCTTGGGACCCCTTTCCTCCTACTGGGTTGTCTCGCCCAGCCTTTATATGACGGTTTATGCCTAGTTCAACTGATATCCTTGGGAAGCCTGCTCTTTTCTGAAGGGAAAAAATGGATGGATCTAGGTGTAGGGTGGATCTGGAGGAGTGAAGGGAGGGGAAACGGTGGTTGGGATTTATTGAAAATAAAAAGGAATGAACAAAAATGAAGGAGGGAGAGAAGGAGGGAGGAAGAAAACAAGCAAGCCAACTCACACCTTTGCCAAGAGAGGTCCTTTAGTTTGTCATCCTTTGCTCCTTCCTGACATAAGACGCCTATATTTCCACATACATCTGGACACAAACCATGACCCGACCCTGTCACAGGAAAGAGACCTATCACTCTATCATGTGGGACTGCCCTTCCAAAGACAAAGATTTGATGTGCTCCTGTGTCCCATCACCAAAAAGCTCCCCTGACCTTCCCTTCTTTTCTTCTGAATATTGGCCTAAAATTGGGCTAGGATTCTTAGCCTTCTGTACTTAGCTGTCTAGAGACTTTCTTATGTTTACAAAGTGAAGAAAAGAAAAGGGCCATTTGTAAAGAGGCCCATGTGGTTGGGACGTGATAGAGTTCCAGCCAGAGGACTGTTCCTTCCTCTCGTGTGCCCAGTGCCTTCTCAGATGTAACAAGAGCTAATTTTAAGGAAAAATATTGTGACAATTATTAAGTTACAGGTGTCTCTCCATAGCTCACAAGTTAAATCTTTACTATTTCAATGTTAGATAAATACTTAGATTTGAAATTAGTGCCCACAACTCCTTGTACACATAAAAAATGCAAGTGGTTCTGAGAGTCACAGAAAACCTGGCCATCGGTCATAGCAAACATATCAAAGCACCATCAACAACAAACTTGAACCCTCAAAACTGATGATAAACCTTGTCAACCTCAGGGCTGTAGAGTGACATCCTTAAAGAGGCCTAAGATTAAACTCTTCGCTCTTGTGCAAAATAGGAACTTAGCTGGTTAACATCATGCCATATTGTACCGTTTGAAGAAGTGTTTACATTTCATAATTTCATCTGACAACTTGTGATAAATTGTGCCTTTGAGAAACTATAATTTCTTTCAGAACACTTTGAAGGAGAATTTAAACATTCCTCTCTATAATTATGATTATCCCTAAGACAACTGGGCCCTTTCGTTGGGTGGGGGAATCCATGTCTAAGCCGAGGAAACCCACAAACCTTTCTAGATAAGCAAGGAAATTAGAATAATTTCAGGGATGGATAGGTTCCCTGTGTAAAAATATAAAATTTATCTGGAGGTTTGTCTAGACAAGAAACTGAAGTGGAAGAAAGGGTGGGAATGGGACAGAGGTAGAGCCAATAACAGAGAAGGTCCACTAGGAACCAAATCCTTCCTGCTGCTATGTAATAACTGAGAGTGGCTGTGGAAGGGAGAGGGAGCCACATTGGCCCGGGATGCTGATAATCTTGCCATAGCTGTTCTCAGGGGGAAAGTGGCAGGGACTTGACAGCCCCAGTCACTTAACCTTCGTTGACAATATACACATGAAGGTCTGATTAGGGAGTACTTTCCCCTGGCATCTGAGGACAGATGATTTTCCTGATGGACCTCTTATCCGTCTCTGGTGGCATTTATATCACACCAGCTAATGATGACATATAGCAGTGAGGGTAACAGGTAACTCTGCTTAAGTGATGTCATTATAATATTTCAGATGTACTATAATAGGGAAAAGCTGCTTTGTATTGCATAACAAAAGCATCCATTTCACGTGGAAGGGGGATGTATACTTTAACTTTGATGCCTCTCGCCTTTATGTCCTAGATCTATTAGAAACATGCACCCGGCAGATACCGAGAATAAGCAGAAGGAATTCTGTGTATTTTACTAGCCGAGGATCTGTCGCTGCTTTGAGATTTAATCATTTTGGAGAGTGGTCTCTTAATTAGCAACAGCAGGCTTGCCACTACCAAAGTTGCAGTGAAGGTTTTTTGGATTATTAAAAGCTGAAGCCTGATCATGAGTAGAGGCAGCTAACCTCCTCCTCTCTGTAATTACTGTGTCAGGAAGCATGTGCATCTTTCCTGATGGAGAATTGCTGTTCCTTGCCTTGAGATGCTTTCGTTTTGTGCAGCTCTGAGGATCTTCAGTTTTCTCCTGCCTAGCACATGGGGCAGGAAAGAACAAACGGCCACGGGGCCTTGGGTACCCGGCAGGACCTTCTCTTCCAAGTGTCCCCAGACACCCTCTCATTATTTTCCCTCCCCACCGTGCCAGCCATCATTTCCCTTGACAGAAAAGGCTTCCCATCTCTTTTTCAAGGAAAGAGGCATTTTCGTATAATGCAGCTAGTCTCTGATCTTGGGAATCATTCTGTCTAATTCAGCAGGTTCACCTTCGTATTTGACTTCACCGCAGCTTCCTGCAGCCAGAAACTATAAAGCAACATGAATTCATGTAGCATGGGGGGCATGGCCCCTGCGGCCAGAGGTTTCGGTCTCCTTTCCAATAGCTCAAAGCTGATTTTCTTATTTTATACCCCCAACTCTGCACACACCTCATCTTTATCTGTAGGTTATAAAAACATTCTGACAGGCTAACATTGAAATGATGTTATTACCCACCCAAATGCTCCTGCTCAGAGCAGTGAAACCATTCCCAGTCAGAGGCAGGAAGGTAGGCTTTCAAATTCGCACCTGCAGCCCAGCCGTGGGGTGAGGTGAACCCTGGAGGACTCCTCTCGTCTTTGTCGTAGGATCCTTCCTGAAATTCTATTTCAAATTTTCAAATATCCTGTGATAGGACTGTGCTCATTATACTAATGAAGTGAGTCACGGTCCTACAAAGCTTTAGGGTGGGGACTTCAGAAAGGCTAACAATGGGAAATTTCTGTGTGGGAACTTGGGGTTAGCCTCTAGCAAAGAAAGGAAAGCTGTGGATTGAGTTGAGCCTCAAGGCTGACAATTCGCCCAGGCATACCCATAGAACACAGCCTTCATAGAGTGCTGGCACTGAGGATTAGCAGAGCTCACTGACTGGTAAAGATTTGACAGACCAGAAGTGTTTCCTGTATCTACCACCTTGTGGGCATTGTGTATATAAAACTAAAGTAATTAACTATACCATTTTGCTTGGGTTTGTTGGCCATCCTAGCAAATTATCAAACCTAATGGGTATTGTGGGGACTTCCTGCCTGGTAGCTGAACACATCAGAGGTGTGGCGTGTTGACGCCACCTGCAGCTGGCATCCAAAGTGAGGGAAGTCTTATAGATATGAACCCCAACTTGTAGAGTAAGCACCAACTCTAGGAAGCAAGTGATGGAATGACATTTCAATGCCCACAGTTTTAATGGAAATAAAATAACTGAGCATCATGTTTTGATTTCCACTGGGTTCTTAAAATACTATAAAAAGCTCCTAGACCTTTTTGTGTGGACATTAGAACTTGAAGCAGGGATGGACTGTGTCCTGAGTAGACAGGTTAGTCAAGTAACATAGAAGATGGCATTCAAATCATGGCCCCAGACTGCATTGTAGGAAACTATCCATTATCACTTCCTAGTGAGATGTGCGAACGCATAAGGAGTAAGCACTTAGAAGTTTTGACAGTAATTGGCATGGCCGTGACATTCTGGTACAGAAGAAAACACCAAAGTATAGCAGCAAGTGGCAATTTAGGCAAAAATGATCCTTTACCACAGGTAGACAACGAGCTAAATTTAGAAAATATAACTTTCCTTGGTATGGTTTCAAAGTTTAGCAAGTCTTAAAATCAAGATGGGTTTGTACACAACATTGCTTTCTACAACATGTTTTTGAGCATGTTGGTTTACTTCTCTGGACCTGTTTCTAACTTTTTAAAAATTTAAGTATATAAGTACTTTATCTGCATATATGTTTTCATGCCAGAAGAGGGCATCAGAACCCACTGTAGATGGTTGTGAGCCACCTTATGGTTGCCTTGAACTCAGGACCTCTGGAAAAGCAGTCAGTGCTCTTAATCCCTGAGCCATGTCTCCAGCCCCTGATTTCTAATTCTTGGAAATGGATATAAATAAAGTTCTTTCTGTCTTATTCAAAACTGAAAATACCTAAGGAGATAATTCAGGGCAAGTGCTAAGCACAGGGCCTGGAGCACAACATGGCAACTGCTGGTATTTCTTCTAGGTTAATTTTGTGTCCCTGCTGGTTCAGTCTTGGTTGCAGAAGGGCGGGGCAATCCTTGAGGGCACTCAAGTCAGAAGGTACCCTGTGTTTACCTGCAGCCACAGTCACCCCATTGCTTTATTTAGAACCACCAGTGGTGGACTTCTGGAATGTTCCAGGTAGATCATGAAGAATTTAGAAATGCCTACCATAGAAGCCTATAAAATATATGAGTTGAGATGCTGATGAACTGCTAGCAGACAAGAGCAGGCAAACTACTTCACTCTACAACTTTGCTTCTCCTAACTAGAATTCTGTTTGATGCAGAGAGAAGGTTCAGCTGTAGGTTCCCCACTAGAGTGCACAGGCATGAACGGCAGACATGTCCAGAGCCCCTTAGGAAAGATTTTTCTCTCCCAAGGCTCTGCTGAGGTGGTGTGACCTTGCAACGGTCAAGTGTGAAGGTAGGGGAGAAGTGAATTCAGTAGTCCTGAATAGTCTGTCTTCTGATGCCCCTTTCAGCTGATTTTTCATGAATGCTGCCCCAGCAGCATCTGAGCAGGCTTCCTATGTTAACCGTGGCTCCTGTCTTTTTCAGGTTCTGCCCACCTTGCCGTGCGTTAGAAACCTAAGGTGAAGTGCTGGTCTCAGAGGTCTGCAATGAAACCACACTTGAAGCAATGGCGACAACGGATGCTCTTTGGAATATTTGTTTGGGGGCTCCTCTTTTTGGCGATTTTCATCTACTTTACCAACAGCAGCCCTGCTGCGCCTGTACCCAGCTCCTTCTCCTTCCTGGAGAACCATGGGCTCCTGCCTGTGCAGGGCAAGCAGCGGGCCATCATGGGCGCTTTGCAGGACCCCTCCTTGCCCAGGAATTTGGAGGCAAGCAAAGAGCTGCTGGGCAATCACCCTGCCAGCCCCTTCCACAGCGGGCCTGTGGACCCACAGAAATGGGACCAAGATGGCTTTGACAATGAGGATGAGTTTTTTTCATCCCAGGTCGGAAGGAAATCGCAAAGTGCTTTCTACCGGGAAGAAGAGGAAGATGGCTACTTTTTTGCTGGCGGTCAGCCAGGGTGGCATCGCCACACGCAGGGCGCCCTGGGGCAGTCCTCCCAGGGGGAGCCTTTGAGGCGGGCAGGACCCGCCCAGCACAAGCGGGAGAAGCTTCACCATGCGAGACGGAGCCGCGTGCCCGAGGAGGCCTTCTATGGCGACATGCTGTCAGCCTCCATGTCCAGAGCCTTCCTGTACCGGCTCTGGAAGGGGACTGTGTCCTCCAAGATGTTGAACCCGCGCCTGCAGAAGGCCATGCGCTACTACATGTCCTTCAACAAGCACGGCGTGCGCTTCCGCAGAAGGCGCGAAGTCAGGCGCACGGGGCCCGAGCTGCTGTGCGAGCTGCGCAGGCGCGTGCACGTGCGCACGCTGGATGGCAAGGAGCCACCCTTCTCAGCGCTGGGCTGGCGGCCGCTGGTACCTGGGGTGCCTCTGACCCAGCTCCACCCGCGGGGCCTGCGCAGCTGCGCAGTCGTCATGTCCGCCGGTGCCATCCTGAACTCCTCCCTAGGGGAGGAAATCGGTGGGTCCCGCGGGGGCTGTGATTCTTTGCACTTCGAGTTCCAAGCTGGGGCTCTGCCCAGGATGCTGGACAAGCTTCATCCCTCATAGAAACTGTGGTCTGTGTCAGCAGACGGCAACAGGGCACAGGGGTAACAGGTGGGAATATAGGAGAGGGGAAGTAGGTCAAGGATGCTGGAGGTTGCTTTTATGGGCACCAGCCTTGAAGTGAATGGTAATGATGGTATTGAACACTCAAGGACTAAACCCAAGGCTTGGGGGCTCCGAGGAGAGCTAGGCTGCAACTGAAAACAGTTCTCAGGCAAATGTGAGCTCTAATCCTGGACAGTTCTCTTAGCCCAACCTTTAGGTTACAATCCGTGTGGATAGTGGGGCCCTTTTCCAGGATGGTGAGCAACATGACCATACTCAGACTGCTCTCTACTTTGCCATGCCGTCCTCAAAACTTCGTGTATTTGCAGAGCATAGGTTTCTTAACTGTCTCTGTGGGTCAGTAGTATATAGACAGAGGGAGAGAGATTTAAAGGATATAACTGAGCTTGCAAGTCTGAAGTTTATAGGACAAGCAAACAGGTGGGGGATGTCAGGCAGGGTTTTGGTACATTCCTTTTTAAAAAGTCCTTTAAAGGCTTGTTATTATTATATGTGTAGGAGCATCTTGCCTGCGTGTGCCTAAGTGTGTGATGGGTATGCCTGGAGACAGTGGAGGCCTGGACCTGGGTTTAGGGAAAGACGTGAGCAGACATTTAGGTGCTGGGAACTGAACACAAATCCTCTACTTTTAACTGCTGAGCCTTCTCTTCAACCTTTCTATGCTGCAATCTTGAGGCAGAGCCTCTTTGTATGTTCTTAAGGCCTTCAACTCATTGAATGAGGCCCAATATGATGTGGAGAGTAATGTGATTTCTTTTTTTAATTAAGTCTTTTTATTGTTTTTATTGAGCTATATATTTTTCTCCATCCCCCTCCCTTTCTCTCCCCTCACCTTCAACCCTCTCCCATGGTTCCCACGCTCCCAATTTACTCAGGAGATCTTGTCTTTTTCTACTTCCCATGTAGATTAGATCCATGTATGACTCTCTTAGGGTCCTCTTTGTTGTCTAGGTTCTCTGGGATTGTGAATTGTAGGCTGGTTTTTCTTTGCTTTATGTCTAAAGGCCACTTATGAGTGAGCACATAATATATTTGTCTTTCTGGGTTTGTGTAACCTCACTTAATGTGATATTTTCTAGATTCATTCATTTCAAGATTTCATTATTATTTTCTCCTGTGTAGTACTCCACTGTATAAATGTTCCACATCTTCTTTATCCATTTTTCAGTTGAGAGGCATTTAGGTTGTTACCAGGTTCTGGCTATGACAAATAATGCTGCTATGAACGCAGCTGAGCACATGTCCTTGTGGTATGATTGAGTATATACTTTGGGTATATACCCAAAAGTAATATTACTGGGTCTTGAGGTAAATTGTTTCCTAATTTTCTGAGAAATCACCATACTGATTTTCGAAGCGGCTGTACCAGTATGCACTCCCATCAGCAATGGAGGAGTGTTTCCATTACCCCACATCCTCTCCAGCATAAGCTGTCATCAGTGTTTTTTTTTTTTTTGTTTTTTGTTTTTGTCTTGGCCATTCTTACAGGTGTAAGATGGAATAGACTCATCAGTCAAAGAGAGTAATGTGATTTCTAAAAACAAACAAAAAGGAAAACTTCACAGTGACTACCACCTCATAGCATAGCCAGGTTGACACACAGTGTCAACAGCCACAGCTCTCTGCCACCTTAAAGTAGAACATCAGGACTTCAGGACAGGAATTTCTTGGTTGAAGGGCATGGAGTAGGGTTGCGGTAAGTACATTTGCCACCCCAGAATGTAGTTCCTGCCATAGGTAGACAGACATGGGCTCTTCAACAGAATTCTCGGTTCTCGGTGGATAGCATTTGTTCCTCCACTGTTCTTTGCCAGAGAAAGTCTCTACCCATCTGTCTTGCCCCTCCCCCAGCTCTTCTCTCCCTGACCATTTTAGACCCTTCCCTCTAGGACCCCTGTAATCCAGTTGATTGCATTGCTGTCTCCCTAAGCAAGCAGTGGCCCTTAAAATCACTCATGTTATGAGTTTGCGTCTATCCCCCAATGGGTTCTTTACTGGGCACAGACTACAAATGTAGCTCAAACATAGCCTCAGCCTCAAGTCTGGACACAAAAGTTCAGCCACCGCAGTCTCACTGCAGATGTGGCAGGTGCAAGGCACTACCGTGGAAGTGACATTCAGGGGCGCATTGCTTCTTCATGACAGAGAAGCAATTCACCGTTGCCCTTACTCTTCTAAACAGAGCCTTTACTTCTGTCTCCTTGAAGAGCGATGGCGTCCTGCAGTGTACTCGGCAAGGCACACTCAGAAACCCCCTCAGCTCAGCTGTTTTTGGGGAATGAGACTGAATGGGAAATTTTTTCTTAAGTTAAAAACCCAGAACAACAAATATGGCCTTGTGGTGTGAGGTCCCCGTGTCTCCATGCTGACATTACATCAGGCTTATAATAACACTATCCATGCGTCACATAAGCTTGTAGCAAAACCCAGAGCAGCCTACAATTTATTAAGAACGAACAGTGGTTTAAAGGTCCCCAGGGTGAAATAACGCCACAGCTCTTTCTCATTTCCAAGGACCAATATTAATAATGCAGAAGAGGAATGTAAGTATTATGCTTTGAAGCAGGCGGTAACTTATTTCTGGTTTTGTTTAGTTTTAAACACCTCTGCATCGTAAATATAGAGTGTCCGAGTGGCTCTTGCATACCAAAAAGAAATCTTACCCTTTTTTTTTTCATGCATAAAGGATCATGACTGGAGCCTTTCAAACTCTACTCAAAAGGTGGAAGAGGATGTGAAAGTCACTTAGAGAGCCATATTTCTGGGGAAGATGAAAGACCACTGTTACATATTTGTTAGTTTCTAGAATCCAAATTTAATTTCAGCTGTGTGGGTTCAGGATTAGAATTGTAAAGTCAGAAATGAAGAACAGGCTTAAGGAATTTGTGGGGTTGTTACTTTGGCTGGTTAGTTGGTTCTGTCTTGTTTTGTCTAGGTTCAGTTTTTTGTTTTTTGGGTTTTTTTTTTTTTTTTTTTTTTTGGTTTTCGAGACCGGGCTTCTCTGTAGCTTTTGGAGCCTGTCCTGGAGCTAGCTATTGTAGACCAGGCTGGCTTTGAACTCACAGAGATCCGCCTGCCTCTGCCTCCCAAGTGCTAGGATTAAAGGCATTTGTCACCACTGCCCGGCTAGGTTCAGATTTTATACCTGGGATTTTTGAGTCTTAGAACCATAGTGTTGCTCAGTTTGTATAAACAAAAAGCTGTTCATCTTTGTAAGTTGGGGTGGTATGACCTGTGCTGTACATGCCAAGGGCTGCCCTCTTTCCTCCCTGCTCACAGTGACATTGCCATTGTAAACCCATATGGTTATTAGTGGCTCTCAGAGCAAAAACAGTCTCATGTAGTAGTAGATTTTAGATCTCTTCATGTACCTTGGGTTATTGGAGCATGCTGCAGCTAACCTCAAGTTGCCCCCGCTGGAATGGCTAAGTGACGATCCAATGAAGTTTCCCAAAGATGACATGGTGAAAATTTTAAAGCATGCCCAAGGTAGTCATATGCCATAGCCCACCCTTAGCTCTGCCCAGAATGCTCTCCAGCTAAGGTCTTACTGTTCCTTGTTTTTCCAGAGGAGGCCCGGTTAATGCAGTTTGCTACTTGGCTACCTTTTGGCTCCCCCACCCCACCCCCGGTGTTTATTCTGTGGGCTTGAGTCCTTCTCCCAAGGCCCCATTCTGTCAGACTAAGTTCTATGGAACAGTTGTTTGGGATTAGAGAGGTATAATGATTATAACTTGAGCTGTTTTGGAAACATGAAATATTCTTTTCAGTTATGAGACAGTTTCTTATCATCCAGACAACAAATGACAATGATTTGCTGGTCATTTCTGACAGTTCTGTGGAAATCCACTAGAGAAAATAAAAATCCACTGTGGGGAGACATCGCAGTCTTGATGTGGAAGACCAGGGTCTGTGTTATTGAACAACTGAATAGTGTCACATAGATGGGAAAATGGGAGGTAGAGGTGGGGTATGTTGTGTGCAGAACCAACAGTAATATCTGGAGCAGGTCTTGGATTTAGCAAGTTCTTTAACCTAACATTTAAAAAGCCAAGATCATGTAGTCACTAAACCATTAGATGTTTACTGATCACCATCTCTCAAGCAGATCCTGTGCTAAGCACAAAGATGAATAAGTGACAGAGAAGATTTCAAATTCTGTACAATTCTAGGGAGAACCAGACCATGGACATTGACAATTCCGGCATCCTGTGAATGGGACAAAGGCAGAGAAACATAGATATAAGCAGGGTAGAAGTGATGGCAAAACGCTAACCCGCTCAAAGGGCTTCTTACTGGTCAGCAGAGAGGAGATCAGGACAGACTGCTCTGCAGAAGCTGGTCCAGGCCAAGGGTCCAGTACAGGGCATGAGACTAGCACAACTTCGGTCAGTACAAGGGCCAGGAGTAGACAGGAAAGAAGCTAGCTAGGAAGGGAGGAGGGCAGCACATAGACAATCAGATGCTTACTGCCAGACTCCATTTACCAATTGCAGCATTATTGCCAGCTGAGAGTGTTTGCTGTAAACAAAGACCTGTTCTAGCACATTTTGACTGCCGTAAAATCAAAAGCCCTGAGCGGCACATACATTTCCATTTCTAGATAGGACACGGGCATCCAGAATCCACTGGACTGAGTGTCGATTGAAGTTGCAGTCTGGGTCTCTAGGAATCGAGGGCAATGAGGGCTGAAGCAAGGAAACCTAATCACGGATGTTTGATTTCAGAGACATCACACATGAGCCTGGGTTTGGGGCATGAGATAAGTCAAGTCAGAGAGGAGAGGGGCAAGACGGTGGGAATTGATAGAGATAATTTATGTTTTTGTCCTGTCCCTGCAGGCCATTGGCTGGTGTCTGGAGGCTGCATGCTGTGACTGCTTAGTTTTTATTTTGGGGGTTAGGAGGAGGAAGAGGGGAGGATGCAGAGTCTGAGTTAGGGCTAGATGGTGATGCTAAGACCTCCAGCATGGCTGGTTTCTCCTTGATGGGTCCTGTGGTAAGGTCAGCACAGCTCTGCTCTGGCCCAGTAATGCCTTCTGTAGAAGTGAAGCTTGACATCTTGTGCCCACTGACTGATGTGCTCCCTTCCTCTCCATATGAGTAAATGGCATAGCGTCTGACAATGCATTTCCATGCAGGCAGGTGTGTATTTATCGAGCACATATGGGCAGGGCAGATGACGGTTTGAACTTCTTGTTCCGGGTCCTGCTCATTGGCCTCTTCCACCAGGTTCAGCGGACTCCATCTCTCCACCTCCTGTACCCTGGTAACCTTGTGGCTCTTGAAACCGGCATACTCTTTCCAGAAACATTCATGGTCTTCTGCCTTGTGATATTGTAAAATACCGACTGGTCCACCTAGGGAAACAAACATTTAAATGCCTGGAGATTTATGAGGGTGATTTGATTAACTTGGAATTACAGTCAATTTACTTGAAACACATCCACTACTTAGGACCCTGGGTATGCTTATCAGATCCTGACACAGAGACTGTGTCCCAGGGATGGGCATCATGGCTTCCTAAGAGAATGAAGGTTCTTCCTAAGAACTGTGGTTGTGGAGACAGTGCCACACTGGTTCCCCAGTCTTGCTCCCAAATCCTTTTGAGTCCATAGTATACCAGCCGCTTGGAGTCTCCCTCTTCTCTCTTGATTTCTTGATGGGTTGGCCTGAATGACCCTTTCAAATCTGTGGTTCATCTATGGTTTCCAGGACTCTGGAAGGTAAACTCAGTTTTTGTTTATATCCCAAGTCTTTTTCAACATTGTACTGGTAAAACAAAAGCAGCGGAGGACAAAACTGATGGCCTCTGAGCACACGCCTGGGGAAGGGTGCGCAAAACACTGGTCACCATGGTATCTTCACCACTAAGTGGAACAGTACAACGGAACAGCGTCATGTTCACTGTGAATGGCTGGGGGGCTGAAGGGCTGCGTTCAAAACGAATGCCTTCATGAGGGCTTGGCCCTTTGAGTGCAGGTGTTTTTCAGATCCCATGGGACAAAGAAGGAAATGGGAGAAGGCACTTGTGCTGATCAATGGGAAGGCCCTGCGGGATTGAGCTGAAGGATGAACTAGCCACTCATGCCATGAAATACGGCTTTTATTTGAAAAATAGAATAACTGACAGACAGACTTTAATTATTCAGACCTGGATGCTTTGCAAATTTCTTCTCCGGAAGGAATTAAATGAGATTGTCACTCTGAGAAAGACAGGGTTTTGTGCAATGATAAAAAAAAAAAAAAAATGAAGCTTTCGACAAGGAACTTGGAAGCTTCCCACACTTGATAACTTATGAAATCCATGGAATATTAACCAATATGGCCTGTGGAACATAATAATATTCAGAATCACTATCCAACTTGTTTCCAGAGAGTTTTTAAATTAACACTGAGCAAAATTTTACATAGATAGGACCCATTTTAAGAGCAAGACGGAATAGATTATAAAATAAAATGGCAAGCTAGTTGGAGTTTTTTTTAATATAGCCATTCATTTTAATTTTAAAAGACATTTTATTTTGGAAGGCTTATTATTTCAGACACAAATGTATTACTTTCTACAAGGAAGATAAGCTGAATGGTGGGCACAGACAGCAGACTGCCAGAGGAACCCTGCTTTGTGTTTCATAAACATACGTTGTCCGTAATTTATTTGGAACGAAACAAAAAATAAAAAACCAAAAACCCTCATTGACATGCTTTTGAGATGCCACAATACATCCAGCTCTTAACAAACTACCACTTACCAAGTATGGGTAAACTATCGAAGAATATTCAGTTCTCTGGAAGAACTTATAAAGTCTAATATTTTTTAAAAATTCTTTTAGTTTTATCTGACTGTGTGGGCATGTATGTGTGCGTGTGTGTGTGTGTGTGTGTGTGTGTGTGTGTGTGTGTGTAAAAATTCCTCATAACAAGATTAAAATATGAACTGTCTGCTCTGTATAATACAATTTTTATAGCTTAAAATTTCTGACTTTTATTATGCAATATATAATTAAAATATAAATAAAGTAGTTCATTGCAAAAATGCAAAGCAGTGCTTAACCTACGAAAGTCTTCAAGGGTTTTTGCATTATCTCTGCGGAGCTTAGATTCCTTGAAATCTACAGATTTGCAAGGTTATTTTTTCTTAAGAGCCATATAGTAAATATTTCAGGCTCTGTGGGCCATGGAGTCTCTGTTTTAATTCAGCTTGTCAATTCCTCTAAACTTTTCTCCCAAAGAATACTGTGGTTTTTTTTTTTTTTTTTTGATGGCATGGCCAAAACATACCACTTATGTATTCATTGTGCTCAGAATTCCTCAATAAAAGTAGGTACCTCTTAAAACCATTGTTTTAGTGGGGCATGCCCAATGGCTTTTAATCTTTAATGAGTACAGTGAAGACTCTGAGAAAGGAATAGCAGAGCCCTCTTTTATAAGGCAGGCTGTCACAAGGACCTTATGTAGAATGTGGTCACAGTAAATGCAGTATCTATGTGTCCTTGTGACTCCCAGCCGTGTCAGAAACCTGTGAGTCTGCCCTTCTTCATACTGCCAGCCACTATGCTTGCTGCATATTAAACTTGAACATGCATGGGATTCTTTTTGTTTGCTTATTTTGTTTTGATCTTATGTGCTTGTCTATAAGTCTGTGTGTGTGAGTGCAGTACTCACAGAGGACAGAAGGGGGTGCGGGATCCACTAGAGCTGCAGTTGCAGGTAGTTTTGAGCCACCATGTAGGTGCTGAGAATTGATCTCAGATCCTCTGCAAGAGCGGCTGGTGCTCCTAACTGCTGAACCATCTCTGCAGCCCCTATGCACAGGATTGTTAAAGCTAAAAGTGATCATAGAAATTCCTTTACTACTTGCACCAAAACCTTCTCCACTGGTGACACCAGTAGCTTCTCTAAATTCAGGGACTCTCTGACATCCACAGTGGGAGATAAGGCTTCATGGAAACCAAGATTATTTTTCTTTTAAACCTAAACCTTCACTAAAAGGTGATAAAGCAGAATCAGAGGCTGTAGTTTTTGGTATGTGAGAGAAAGCAGCAAGATTAGATGCAGTTTTTACCATGGGGGACCTAGTGACTTCAACTCTACAGGCTAGGAAACTCCAGGTGAGCTGCCTCAGTGCTCCCAGCATCTTTACCTTTTCCTCTAGATCCAGCTTCCACATTCTTTGAAACTTTAAGGGGAATAATTATACAAAGCATGACATTTGCACACAGTGTATATAATATATGTGTGTGTGTGTGTGTGTGTGTGTGTGTGTGTGTGTGTATAAACTAACAAACATCCGAATATAACTTAGACAAAACAGGGTCACCTGTAATCAGTTGATTTTGTGTATATTTAGGTATATACACATAGTAATTTATCAAGAAACAAGAGAACACATCCCAAGAAATGTATCATTAGGTGACTTTGCCAGTAGTGAACATCATAGAGTATACTTAGAAAAAGAAGGTTTCTAGTTACTAGGCAATACAATATTTGGAGCTACATTTATACGTGTGTGTGTGTGTGTGTGTGTGTGTGTGTGTGTGTGTGTGTGTGTGAACTTGTATTGACTGGTGTATCCTAGTGACATGTGACTCTTCAGATTTCATGTAATCCTAAATCAGCAGCAAATTATTTTAAGCTCTGTGTGTATGTATATATTAACTTTATTAGTGGTTTCTAAGTTTCAGATATTGCAAGATTTGTTTTAATGCTTTTTTTCCTAGATTATGTGATTTCACAGAGAAAAAAAATGTCACTTATGTGCCCTTAGATTCTCATGATGCAGTTTTGAGATTTAATTCTGCCCCTACACGTGGCTATGAGAAAGATGTCGGAAATAAAACCACAATGCGCATCGTTAACTCACAGGTAAGATAGATGGAGTGGTTGCACTGGTACATTATATAGGCAAGTCATTCAACTAGACGAGTGAACAGAAATATGGTTAGCCATAACCACAGTATCCTGTTATTTCTGTGGATCATTTAATCATGAAGAATTTGTGATGAAAAATACAAAAGGAGGGTATTTAGATGTGATTTGAACAGGAAGAAATGAGTAAGACCCAATGAAAACTCAGATTAAGCACAAAGAAATGATTTTTATTTGTGTGTATATCTTTTTGTTATCATAGGTCAATGGTTCTCAACCTTCTCAACCTTCCTAACGCTGTGACCCTTTAATACAGTTCCTCATGCTATCATGACCCCCAACCATAAAATTATTTTCTTTGCTACTACATAACTGCAATTTTCCTACCATTAGAAATGATGAATTTGTAGTTAGGGTTGTAAAAGATGTCATGACCACAGGTTGAGAACCACTGCCATAGATTATTATTCAGTATGTGAACTGCAAAATGCTATTAATTACAGAAGAAATCATGGCAGTAAAGCTAAAGGGAACAGAAACACATGAAATATGAGCACTTTTAGGATATCTTTGAAACTTCTATTTGTGACTTGGAAATTTGAAAAATGAAAACAAATTGCTTAATGGGAAATGGAACATCTCTTTTCTCCATGTTCTTAATAAGAATGTCTTTCAAATTTATGGAAAATTATTCTCAGAACAAACCACAATTTCTAATTTCCAAAATGTGTAGAAAAATGAGATGATTCATGATGAACCTCTTGCGGAACAAGCTATTAACACTCTGCATCGTTCACTGCACCAGGCAGCCTGCAGTGAAGTAAAAACAATTACCATATTTTCTTAATTCATAGATGTCACTGGTGGTAAGATCTACATTTTATTTAGTAAATTTCTCAGAAAGTGATAAACCCCACCAAATTAAAATACATGTATCCTGTAAGATACATCCTCACTTCAGAAGCATTAAAATGTGATGAAAAATGCATCTTCATAATGGCGAAAATGTTTAATTGATCAAGAATTTTATACACGCATGAAATGTGCTTAGATAAAGCCCACCTTCCACTCCCCTCCCCTCCAATTCTTCCCTTATCACCCCCAATTTCCTCCCCATTTCATGCATTATCTTCTTTTTTGTCTTATAAACTACAAATTCCACTCAGTGCAGCCTATATGTGCATGGACACAGGGCCATTTTCTGGAATCTTAGTAGTCATTCAGAAGCTATATCCCTGACAACAGCTGGCTCTCCCTTCCCAGAAACCGTCAATTGCTAATAGATCCTCATCTAGGGGTGGGGCTTCATGTCAACCACCCTTCTCTATGCTGGAATTTTGTCTGGTTTAATTTCATGCATGCTGTCTCAGCTACCATCTGTTCAAATGAGCAACTGTGCTGTTGTATCTGGGAAACACCGTTTCTGGGTAAGCATCCACTGTGTCTGGCTCTTCACTCTTTCTACCCCTTCCTCCACAATGATCCCTGAACCTTGGGGAGATGAGGTGTGCTACGTCTCATTTAGTGCTGGGCATTCTGAAGTCTTGTATTCTCTGCGTATTGAGCAGTCAGAGTTCTCTGTGTTAATAACCATCTACTGCAAAAAAAGAAGTTTCTCTGATTGGGATTGAAAGATGAATGAATCTCTGGGTATAACAGCAACTCATTAGGAGACAGATTGATGCTATTTGGCAGAATAGTAGTAGATTCTTTCCTAGGACCTACCTATTATAAATTTATGACCCCATTAACAGTACCAGGCACAAGTTCCATTTTATGGAGTAGGCCTGGAATCCAGGGAGAAAGTGCTTTGTTATTCCCGTAATTTTCATGCCACTATTGCACGAGTAGGCACATCGTGCTGGGCCAGTCATTATATAGCTGGCAGGGTTCACATCTGGGTAAGACTGACAATAACATCTCACCTATAGTAGCATGCCTAGCACCCCAGAGCACTATGAAAGATGTCAGTAGGCATGAAACCTCCAGTGAGTGCCAGATTGATTTCTTTGTATCTTAGACTAAAGTAGGTGGTGTCTGCAGTAGTGGGGTCAGTGTCTAGAGAGTAATGAAGTACAGTGGCTGTAACTTATATTGTTTGAGGGTCTCTGAATCCACACTGGTCAAAAAAAATCCCAAAGAGGCAACCAATTTGGGGCACTGGCCTTCTGTTTTTATAGCCTGTGGTGTCTGGGAGAAGCGTTGCCCCCCCCCCCGTTGTAGAATAGTTCTATTTACACTCTTTTTACATATGTATATTTGTATTTTAGGAAGCTTCTGCAGTAATGGGCTTCCTTCCGTAAGACTTTTCCACCTAGGTATCCCCTACACACACTTTGTTCTATACCCTGCCTTCCTATCCCCACTCCCCTTAACCGCTCTTGCTCCATTATTTCCCTTCTCCCCTTCCTGCCATCTGTGTTCTGTCACCCGTCTCCCATGATCTCCTACTGGGCTTCTGACTTCTTCAGTACTCCAGTTTCAAAATGGACATCTAAAGATTCAAAGCTAGCATGCAGATATGAAAGAGAACCTGCAATGATTGCTTTTCTGGGTCCCAGCACCTCACTCAGAACGATTATTTTTAGCTCTAGCCATTTGCCTACAAGCTTCAATTTTTTCTTAACAGCTGAATAATAAGCCATTGTGTATGTGTGCTGTATGTTCATTATTCATTCCTCAGTTGATGGACACCTAGGCTGTTTCATTTTCCTGCCTTGGGAGTCCAGCAGTGATGAGCATGGCTGACCATGTATCTCTGTAGTAGGATACAGAGTCCTAGGGTATATGCCCAAGTGCATTATATGATTTCGAGACTAGATCTATATCTAGCCTGGTGTGGAACCTCCATATTGATTTTCATAGTGACTATACCCGTTTACAATCCCATCATCAGTTGATAAGATTCCCCATCTGCCCACACCTGTACTTGTGTTTGTTGTCTTTTTAAAATGCTATCTGAGCTGTTCTGACTGGGGTCAGTTGAAATCTCAAAACAATTTTAACTTTCATTTCTCTCATAGCTGAGAACGTTGAACATTTTTTTAAATGTTCCATTTCTTTTGAGAACACTGTTTAGTGCCATGCCCCAAGTTTTAATTGGATTGTCGTTTTCATAGTATTTAGTGTTTTTCAGTTCTCCGTATGTTCTAGACACTGCCCTTCTGTCAGGTGTATAGCAGGTAAGATTTCTCCCATTCTTTAGGCTGATGTTTCACTCAAGAGATGGTGTCATTTGCTATACAGAAGCTTTTCAGTTTTATGAGGTCCCATTTGTCAGTGGTTGGTCTTAATGCCTTGTGCTTGATAGCTTTTTAAAAAGATGGATGGCAGGTGAAATTGACAGATCCATTCAGCATCAGACAGGCCCTGGGAGGGGGGACCACAGCTGACACCTCTTAGCTCAGTTCTGGCCGTTCCTTACCTACACCCATCCGTGTCACACATCAAAGGCAATGAGGAGCTGGGAGGCTGCATTCGCTGGGATTTCATCTTGCAAGGATGTTTTGTTTTATTTTTTAAAAAAACAAATGCCTTTAAATGTACATTAAGTGTTTTGTCATGTGATACCAGCCTTACTCCCTCTCCCAAAGGAAAATAGAAAACCTGAGCCTTGCTTTCATTCCGCTTTTCAGTTGTGACTTGTTTTAAAACATGATTTTGAAGAACAAATACTACTAATAAAGAGCTTTTCCCCCCATGCGCTTACAGATTCTTGCCAACCCCAGCCATCACTTCATTGACAGTTCTTTATATAAAGATGTTATCCTGGTGGCCTGGGACCCAGCTCCTTATTCTGCTAATCTGAACCTGGTAAGTACTTTCTTGATGCCCTGGACCATGGGTCAGACAGTGCCCGATGAGTTACCCAGAGGCACAGGTCAGTGATGGGCGCTAACTCACACGTCTATCATACTCCTCTTGGTACTGCTTAGAGTAGCAGAGCCACCTGCTCCTGCGGTGCTTTTTCTCTGAGGAACAGAGGAAGTACAGCATATAGAATGGCTGAGAACGTTGTATTACACCAAAAATTAGACTGCTCACACTGGTGTGTGTTCCAGCGTGATAGCATGCTAATAAGGGCTTTGGAAATAAACTCGGTGTGCTGGGGGGAGAAAATCTAAATTGTTCATTGTTGTTTAAATGAAGACTGTCTCTGACTTTCCTAAGGGTGATTCTCTTTGGCTCCTTCTGAATGAGTTAGATTTTTTTGAATAGCCATTAAATATAAGCAAGATGTATGTTTTACCTCATAACAAATTGTTACCTTCCTAAGGAAGAAACTAGCTGTGTTGGATGGAACTTTGTATGAAAAGCTCTTTTTCACAGGGCTTGGTAAAATGGATGATAGTCATGCTAGTTTGAGAGGCTGTTGGCTGAAGGAGCAAGTGTCCATGACTTGGTTTACTAAAGCCAGTGAGTGTATAGCCTTCTTAAGAGGAGTGTGGATGAAATTGGGAAAATCTACTTTCGAAAAACACACTGCTTAAGTACCAGGAGACCAGCATACTACAGTGTGAGCCAAACCTTGCCGTGGTTCTCTTTATAAAGCTGGAGTAGACCACAACATGCCTACCGCCTCCCCCATTGTACCTGCTTCCATGCTAAACATGGAGAACCCTAGCCCAGAGCCTCTCGGGTTCACTGTCGGACCTTTTACAGCAAATGCCTCCCACCTCTTATCGAGCCCCAGGTCTCATTGTAGCCTGAATAAATCATCATTGGGAGAGATTGGAAGGAGAAATTATATAATTATAACATCAATAATAAAAGAAATAATGAAGAGATAAAGCATTGTTTCTGCTAGGGCCAGAACTATGGCGTCTCTTTGTGCTTCCCTGAGTAACTGGATCCTTCCCCTCCCTCCAGCTCCAAGCTGGCCCATGGTCCTCTAGGGTCCCCTAGACATGCGCGGCACTGTTTTCTTTTCAGGGCGTGATCTTCTGGACTCAACTTGAGGTGCTTTTGTTTCGTTTTAGTGGTATCAGAAGCCAGATTACAACCTTTTCACTCCATATATCCAGCACCGCCGGAGATACCCAGCTCAGCCATTTTACATTCTTCATCCCAAATTTATATGGCAGCTTTGGGACATTATCCAGGAGAACACAAAGGAGAAGATCCAGCCCAACCCACCATCTTCTGGGTTCATTGGTAGGTGTGTCTAGAAGTTGTTAATTAATTGTGTGTGGCTTGCATTGTGTTTTTCAGCCATGGTTTTGCCCCATTTCTTCATCTGTGTTGAGGCTCTTCACCCCATTTCTTTCATATTACCTATGCAGGGCATATGAAGGCGTGTCTCAAATGCCCTAGGCAATATGAGAGCCTATAACTGAACCAAAGGTATTGGGTTTGTTGACACCCTAAGTTCACCGCGTTTATAGTATTTCTTGGGCTGCTCAGAGGGTCTCCATCAGTAGAGGGGAGAGTTGTAGTGACAACATTGGCTTCATTTAAATTAAGGACATAGTGTAATGGTTGTTCTGTCTCTTTAAGAGACAAGCCACACCCACTCCCTCCCCCATCCGCTGAGGCAGGCAGGTCTTCCTGCTTGCAGCCTTAGTCTCTCTCTTTTCCGGCTCTCTCTGAGAGGCAGCTTCGGCCTCTCTCCTCTCTCTCTCTGTGCTTCTCTCTCTTTCCACCTCCCCTTTTCTGCCCTTCTCCCTTCCCTTCCATAACCCCTAAATAAAGGTCCAACTCCACTCTGTATGGTGTGCCTATCCTTCTCTCCCTTACTGCCCCCCCCCAACATGGAGACCTGGAGACCTGCCGCGTGCTCTCTTGCGCTGTCCCTGCCTAGGACTGCCCACTGCCCGGGACTTGCACCATCCCGGGACTCACTGTCTGCTGCCGGAGACCAGCCAGCAGCCCACAAGGCTTGCTGGGGATCAGCCATCTTCCTGCCGTGTGGTCTCCTGTGCAGTCCCTGCCTGGGACTGCCTGGGGACTCGCAGCCTGTTTGGGACTGGCTGCTTACAGCAGCAAGCTGCCGGGGACCCACAGCAAACCCATTACACACAGTATCCTCAAGTGAGGCTTGAAGCTTTTGGAGTGGGTGTATCATCATAGTGATATAAAATATTTTGTATAAAATCCCAGGAAAACCTTAGTGTAACTTCTTTGAAAGCAATGCCTCTGACAATTTCATTTGAAAGCCTCAATTATTTTGCTTTATGTATTTTATTTAAATAACATTTTTTAAATTTATTTTACATACCAACCACAGTATGTGGTCACCCCTCCTCTATCTCCTTTCAGAAAGGGGCAGGTTACCATGGGCTTGAACAAAGCATGGCAAATCAAGTTGAGTCAGGGCCAAGCTCCTCCCCTTGAGTCAAGGCCAGGCAAGGTAATCCAGCATGGGGAACAGGTTCCCCAAAGCCAGCTAAGTTCCAGGAAGATCCTGACCTCATTGCTAGGAGCCTTACAGAGAGACCAAGCTGCATACCTGTCACACACATGCAGAGGGCCTAGGTTGGTACCATGCAGGCTCCCTAACTGTTGGGCCAGAGTTCATGAGCTCAGGTCAGCTGTCTCTGTGGGTTCCCCATCATGACCCCACCCCACCCCCTGGCTCATACAATCCCAGTTTTCCAAGGCCCTGTTGATTTAGGAAAGGAAATTTAGTTCACTCTTCAGCAGAGAGTGAATGTGCTAGAACAGTGGTTAGAGAACATCAGAGGACACAGCCAAGTTCAATAAAGTTTCTTTTCATGCCATTACCATATAAGGCAAGGATTTTAAGGCAGAATTGGGGGTAGAATCAAACATAACTCTTAGAGATTTGAAATTTGAAAGTTTCAGCCAGATGGTTATAGCCGTGGAAGGTAATTCCCACACTGAAAAGGAGCTCAGACTGCATGGGCAGCTCTCCTCAGGGCTGTTCATTGTGGATGTGGAGTTCTTTGTTTCTTTCTGTGCAGTAGGTGAGCTACAATTCATTGCCATTGAAACCAAGGAGGCTGGGAATGCCTAGGTTTGTGTTTGCATTCTTCTCAGCAACTTGCAGGCTTTGGACCTCATAAAGCCTTCCAAAGGGTGAGGTAGTGTAGAGAGCTGGCCAGCTGCAACTGTTATTTTGTAGCTGCCTTTGTTCAGTGCAGCATCTGCTCATCACACGACTATTTACATTTCAATTAATTCCAATTAAGTAACAAGTAACACCTGTTTCTGAGGCCAACTGGTCCTATTTCAAGTGCTCAGGTGTGACAGCCTCCTGGTGGCTACCATATTCCATAGCACTAACAGGGAGTCCTTCCATTGTCAAGGGGCCCTCTAGGAAAGCGCCACTGAGTTTTGCCAATGAAAAGAAACTGTAATGCAGCCAATTGATAAGAAAACACTGAGTTCCCCCCAGGCAGTCTGTGCTGTGTGGGTGGAGATCAGGCTGTAGTGGAGGCCAACTACTTCATTAGACTCACTTTCTGCCTCTGAACCTCGCCATGAGGAAGGGCGTGAGAATCTCACCACCACTACGGGCAGTGGAAACACCTGGGTAACAGTAACCAGTGCCCTCTGGGCATCGCCATACTGTTGCAGTCTTTATGCTTCCTCTTTGATCTGGATTAGATGGAGTAGATCTGGTCAGTTATTGGGTATGCTCAGATAGACGCGGAACGATGTCAGCGGCATCGCAGTCTCTCCCATGAGAACGTCAGTGAAATCAGTGAGATGGCTGTTTTGTTTTGTTGCTGTGACCAGAAGTATGCTCCAAATGCCTTTTTTTTCCTGCTCTAAAGTCCTGCTGAAGAGTTGACTTGGTTGCTCAGCATCTGTTATCTCTAAGTGCTGCAAGCTCTAGCATCAGCTCCTGAACAAAACCCATTTCAGAGGGGCAAGGAGGGATAGACTGTTTCATTAGACACTTGTGCCTGTGCCTGGGAGCTAATCAGAATGGAGGTCTTTTAATCCAGAGATAGCTCAAAGCAGGGTCTTCCTCACCTTGCACTACATTCCTGTCCATACTCTGCTGAGTGAAGCAGAGAGAATCACTCTCTTCACTCACTGCTATCCATTTATAAAGAGTGGTTTCATGGGTGATTGCTCATGCAACAAACAGCATGCATTTTCTTACACATGCTGAGGAGTTTGCACAAATGAAGTAGAGAGACCCCATCCATCTGGGATCCACACCCTTGAATTCAAAAAGCCGCTTACTGAAAACACTTTTTAAAATTGCATCTTTTTTGAGTCTTTGCAGACCTTTTCTCTCATCTTTATTCCCCAAACAATAACAACTATTTATATAACATGCATATTGTTTTAGGTGTTGTAAGTCATCTAGAGATACATAAAGCACACAGGAAGATGTGCAAAGGTATATGGGATGCTGTAACATCTTATAAGTGGTTTGAACACCTTTGGATTTGGGTATCTGCATGGGGCCCTGGGTTCAATTCCCCAGATACTGAGGAATGACAGTATTTGGTGAACAAGCTCTCAAAGTTTAGCATGCCTCACCTCACCCGTAAGGTTTCTATATTAGCAACCCATTTCCTGCAAAGTGAAACCCAGCAACTGAAAAGAATGATCAGTGTTGTATAACCTTGCAGACCTGCGCAAGTCAGTAATCTGGGGATAGATCGGCTGGGTGACTCTGGCTCACAGTCTCTCCAGAGCTTGTAATCACCCATTTCTACTAGGCTATCAGACTAGCTACATTCTTTCTGTTAGGCAAGCCTTGTTGTGGGAGGGGGGCAGAGGCATGACTGCAGGCAGGAACCAGTGAGAGCCAGTTTGAAGGCTAGCTGCAGCAGCCTTTTAAAACAGAGTCTGAGTAAGTGGAGGAGGTTGGAATTCTGTTTCTTACGGTCTCATAGAGCACTAAAGCTGGTTCTGGGGTATTCAGAGCCCCACTCTCAGCCTCGTAGAAAGAATACAAGTTGCAGGAAACTGTAAAGCCTTCCTTCCGTTGGTTCTATCAATAAGCTGTTGGGCTTGGATGCCGTGAGAGGACCCAGAATTCCAACCTGCCCTCTTGCTTATTGCTTCATTATGGCCATGATTAAACACAAGTGAAATAATATTTTTATTTACATTTACTTTAAATAATACAGGGATCAATAAAATATAATACGATTCTTTATCTTTCAAAACGGTATAGCTTTAAATCCTACATTCTGACCCTATTAGATATAGATTGCATTTGTATTCTTGCGCTTCTTTCTTTAGCTCAGAAGCAGACAAAGAAAAATTAAACCTAAACAGCTGTATGTTTCACTGTTTGTATTGGTGTCTGTTTCTTGCACATAGCGTTTCTTTGAAGTCTGTTTCTTTGGCTTTTACTCTTCTTACTTGCACCCCAAGCTCATCATGCCCCCATTTCTGTCCACGGCTTTCATACACACCATTCCATGTGTCTATAAAATACATAGGATCCACAAATGATAGAAGATGTGTTTATCCAGGATCCTCCAGAAGAACACAGTAGAATGCATTTCCATTACAAAAGGGAGTCTACTAGGCTGGTTTACACAACAGGGTCAAGTAGTTCAAGACAGCAAAGTGTTACAGGGAAGAGATATCCAAAAGATCTGCTCCAGTGTAGGCTGCCTGGTGAGCTCAGAGCTGTGTCATCACTGGGACTGGACCCCAGTGAGGGATTGAGCTATTTCCCCGTGCTTTAAAATCTGCCCATTCTCACAATCAGCTTCTCCAATAGAATCAGGTTGGAACAAAAGTGCTTCATTTACAACTGAGCACATTATAGTATTGTGGCAAATAATGCGGCCTCTTTAATTACTTAAGGAAACACTCTACAACGTTCTACAGCTTCTCCACACTTCGGTGTTGGAAAATTATCTCTTTCAGAGGTCTTCAGTTCCTGTATGTAGAGTTTATCAAAAGCCAAGGATTTATTATTCCTTTAAAATATTAATAACAAAAATGGGGCTAGAGGGATGGCTCAGCAGTTAAGAGTACCTGCTACTCTTGCAGAGGACCTGGGCTCCATTCTTAGCACCCTCATGACAGCACACAACCATCTGTAACTCCAGTTCCAGGAGATCTGATGCCTTCTTCTGCCCTCCACAGGCTTTGCATTCCTGTAGAGCACATACACTTACACAGGCAAACACAGGTACATTGAAATAAAAATAATAAATCTTTAAATAGTAATAATAAATGAAGTAGAAGACATGTAAAGAATTATGATGATTAAGTACATATTCATATTAAATTAATTAAACTATACTTTCATTATATTCATTAATATTAGTAAGATACTTATTAAACTTTTTATGTTTATAATGTTGTTAGCCCTCTAATGTTACAGGTGAGTACTTTAAAATTATGTTTTCTGCATTTTAAGCATCAAATCCATGTTACAAATTAACAACCCTGCCTGTCAAAATATTTTGAAGAACCATTATTTAAAATATGAATATTTTTTGCATTTAAACATTAAAAATTAACTCAATTACATATTAATAACTGAGTTATCTTTCAAAATATTTCTACATAATCCTGGATCTATTTTGACTTGGTGTCATGGTCATTACTTTAAAATAAGTGAAAAATCTGACTTTTAAAATTGTGTGTGTGTGTGTGTGCACGTGCATATCCCACACCGATACATGTGGAGGGAAAAGGACAATTTGCATGAGTTGGTTTTGTCCTTCTAGCATATGGGTCCTGGGACTCAAACTTACCAGGTTTGCTGCCAGGTGCTTTCATTCACTAAATTGTCTC
Source organism: Ondatra zibethicus (assembly GCA_004026605.1). Taxonomy (NCBI): domain Eukaryota; kingdom Metazoa; phylum Chordata; class Mammalia; order Rodentia; family Cricetidae; genus Ondatra; species Ondatra zibethicus. Next base: position 30,432 of record PVIU01005704.1, on the reverse strand, counting down.
CCTGACCCCAAAATATACTTCTTTTTTCCCAAAAATCCATTTCATGAGTATGTAAGTCAAAAGAAGTCTGGAGATATTATTTTTTTCACATAAATATAAGCCCAACACTTTCACCAAACCTTAATGAAAATAGTGCTTACTGGTTTCATTAGCGTTGCTTGACAGCAGTTTTGGGTGAAGGTCTTGATGTGTGATCCAGGCTGACCTCAAACCTGGAAATTTTCCTGCTTTGGGCTCCTGAAAGTTGAAATTACAGGTATAATTGACAGCCTTTTAAAAGAAAGGAAGGAAGGAAGAAGGGAGGGAGAGGAAGGGGAGAGGTGGGGAAGGGAAGTAGAGGGGAAGGGAAGAAGGAAGGGAAGGAAGGGAATCTCCTGTAACTTTATAGATTCTATAAAAGGAAGTAAATAACATTATTAACTAAATGTTAAGCATTTGGAAGACACCAACTCATTCTCCTCACCCTTCCTGTTAGCATCTTTCTGATTTTATTTTGCACCAGTTCACATCTCTCCCACATCAGGGCTCAGTGTGGCAAGTGCGCCCCCAGTGGACTCCCACAACCCCAGCACCCCTTCAACATTTGCTGGGGAGAATGAGCAGGTGGGACTAGGTCTCTGAACTTCTGGATCATCAGTCAGTGTAATGTATATCTCCTGCAGGATAATTACCTCCTCCTGCGTCACTTTGTGGTTCAAACCTTGAATTCCGCAGAGATCAGAGTAAAATCAGGGCCCTAATTTACTAGCTCTAAGCTCAGTTTTTTACACATGAAACAAACTCTTTGTAATGAAGTTTTCATGTGGCTAAGCACAATAACTACTCAGTAGTAATCCTTAGCTATAACTCTGCTGTGCCTCATCTAACGTTTTGCTCCAGGTGAAATAATACCTCACTCCCAACTGGAAATAGACTGCTCCCTCATTAAAGGCCTAATCAAGCTGAAAGTTGCCTTTCATTTCCTCTATGGTCAAAATGCCATGGAGTTAGTTACATACCATAGTTGTTGCCTGGAGGGTTTTGTTGTTGTTGTTGAGTATTTTTATTGTTTCAGAGTGCTTGATATCATGGAGCCAATTATGTCAATGAGTCATTGCTTCAATCATGTACTATTACATATCCCAAATTTATTCTATATGTGACAGAAATTTCTCCTTCCTGAAGCTACTTCCTTAAGTCCCAAGCCTTATGTTAGGTGTCCATCCTGAGCATACATAGCTCATTTCCAACAGTCACCTGGTTGTATTTATAATCGGAGTCTTCATCTCTCATAGGGTACATTAAAAGACACCCTGGAGACATAGTGTAAGTCTGGACTCCCCAGGGAAGCATACAGGCCCCTTACACCTGCTGAGCCACACAATACTATGAATTAAGCTGATGCACTAGGATCATTTAGATGTCCCCAAAGGACCCATTTCTTTGGACAGTGTTTTAATCTATTACCATTTCTCTCTTTCATCCCTAGTTTGATACTAGTGGTTGTGTCTTGGAACTTGCTGCAGTGAGGTCATTAATTCTACTGCAGTCTGACTGAGTAGGGAATTCTCTCCTAGCACTCCTACAGCTTCTCTTTTGCCCATATGAGATTAAGTACTTTTAAAGAGGGTGGTTATACTCAGTGATAGTCATAGAGCCTGGCTCACTGCTGGTAGTATACAGAAAGTGCCCATGCAATCCAGGAAAGGCCAGCCTCCCAGATCAGAGGGCAAGCGGGCAACTTATGGCCAGGAATCTAGCACTCTAAGACACTGAGCTTGTTTGTAATGTCCTATTGTCAATTTATTATTATTATTATTGTTGTTGTTGTTGTTATTGTTATATAAACCACCAACATTCCATCCATTTTTCAAAGGCAACCTCTACTGGTGATATTGAAAGTAATACTTCTAAAATTTACAGTAATAATCTACTGATAAATTTTTTCATTATGTAAACCACTACCACTCCATCCATTTACCAAAGGCAGCCTCTACTGATGATATTGTAAGTACTACTTCTAAAATTCAGAGAGGCAAACACTATAATTTTAGGCTATTTAATACATACACAAAAATTATGTGCTTGAAAATAAGTCAAAACTTCCCTTTTTTCCATTTTATATTACATTTTAGGATCCAGTTTTCCAATATACTGTTCAAAATGAGAACATTAATGCAAAATAACAAACCAATTAAGTTCTTATTATGATAGTACAAAATGCATCATAACTTTTTGCAATTTTCCTATAAATAATGAATCAAATGGCATAATATAAAAGAACTAAAATTGGCTTTCAATTATTATTATTGCACATTATATCCACAGATATTTTCTGTAAACTCACTTTAAAAGTCACTTATTCTCTTGAAGCAGTCAGAGGTCTACCTGTTCAGTGCTCCATCTTATGATCGAATGTATGGAAGGACTCACAGCGCAGCTACAAGATTTCCATTCGCCTGGCACGGTTCAGTGCCCCAAGTCTTTCCCCCTCACCACCACCCATCCACACTGTGTCTTCCTTGTCTTGTGGGGCATTCTCGGAAATTCCTAATCGATTCCACATGGCCAAGTGTTTTTTTTTAAAGTGACTTAAACTGATTTTTGCTGTTACTTATCAATTTGTAGATTTATACCAATAGCTCATTTTGCTATTCGATGGAAAGATGTTTACACCAAGAATTTGACAATATTAAACATTCTGCCAGGTGAAAGCGGCATAATTTTTGTTGAATCAAATTCTGCTTATGCTAACTGTTACCTGAGTCCCACAGTGTACCGTGCATGCCTGCATGCATGCCCATAGAGCTGCCTGACTCCTATTATATACATACATACATACATACATGTATATATGTATATATATATGCATGGCTGTAGCACTTTCCGACTCCCACAGTGTGTCACGTGTATGTATGCACGCCCAGGAGGCCCCCTAACTCCCACTGTGTATCATAAATGTGTGCACACCCCTGGGGCTTTTTAGATAACACCCCATTTATTCAGAACTTGATATATTGTGGACAAAGGGTCAACATTGCCTTTGGTTCTGCTTTCAAAGCAAATAATTATCCATCTGCTAATCATGCTGAGTCATATAACATGCCTTTTTGTTAAGACCAATGGAAATGCTTTCTAATTGCTTCAATAATTTCATTGCCATGTCCAATATTAAAAAAAAAAAAAACACAGTTTGGCAAATGGGTGACTCTTGAGTCATAACTTCTGAGAACATACTGATAATTGTTTGTTCAAATGAATTCCTCCTAAGGCGTTTTCTGGAGAAAAAAAAACTTGCCTGTATAAAAAGACATGAACTTAATTTTGTTTAAAGATTTTAAGTAGCTAATTACGTTCCCATTTGATTAGCTTGGGAAATATATCAAAAACATTTAGTTACTTATCTGGCTTTCAGAAGTCCAGCTCTTAGTTGAAAACAACAAGACTTCTGTTAGTTACAAAAGCAATTAAAACTTGGTCGTTGGTAAATAAGACTATTTAACAGTACATTCTTTAAGTAATTTTTCAAAGTTAGTAGCAACAGAATTGTGTGGCAGCTAAACTAGGGAACCTGGGTTTTGGTTTGCTTTTTCTTTTGAATTTTGTTTTGTTTGTTTGTTTGTTTTTCAAGACAGGGTTTCTCTGTGTAACAGCCATGGCTGTCCTGGAACTAGCTCTTATAGGCCAGGCTGGCCTTGAACTCACAAAATTCTGCCGGCCTTTGCCTCCCTAGTGCTGGGATTAAGGCCATGTGCCCCCACCACCTAGCTTTAATTTTTTTTTAATTTATGTAATTCTCAACAGAAATAGAAGAAATTAAAAATAAGATCAATTTTAGCAAAGCCAGATGTGAATTTCCTATGTCAGTCTGGTGTAGGGAAATGGTTACAAAGTGATATTTGAATTTAATGTCTATAATATCCGTACACAAAACTGTCCGGGATGGTGTGACTGCTCATTCTTGAATCTGTTTGTGAGGATGGCCCTTGGCTCCTACCTAGGAACTTGGTCTTAGAGTAGGTTTCTAGCCCTCTATACCTAAAGTGCTGCTCATTGAACCTATGAGCCTGTGCTGGTCATGTATAACTCTTACTTTCTTTTTGAGAGTTTGAAATTTTTGAACATTCCAAGCAGAGGTCTGCTGTGACCCACTCCCAACCAGTCTCTGAATGCCAAGCATCGAAATGCTTCCCCTGTTGGCATTCCAGATGCAATGCTACCTTCGTCATCTCAGCTTACTGTAACAGAAATAGCATAGTCTCTGTGACCTGAGTAGCTGCAAGTAGGTCCCCCATAGTCCAAAGGCAGAAGTTCAAGATGAAGGTTCTGGCTAGTTCGTGTCCTGGGGAGGACTCCCTTCCTGCCTTCTTGCTGCGTACGCACATGATATAGGGATAGATCCAAAAGTCACTGTTGCCATCAATGAGCACTCAACATTTGTAGCATGCTCACCTAATCCCTCCATCACCTACTGAGAGTGAGAATCTCAAGGGACAGATTCCAGCGGATGCCTTCAGTCTTCAGCCTGTGTCACTCTCACTGCTTGAGGAGTGAAGAGCATCCTGTGTGACTTTCTGGAAGAAGGTGACAGAAGCTTGTGTCTGGCTTTCCATGAGCTTCTCTTTTGCTGATTTTATGTGTGTCCTTTGCTGTGACATAGTGGAGCTCTATGCTAGATCCTGTGGGATCCCTCATGGGTCATTGACTGTAGAGCTGTGTGAGACCCCGACACTGCAGCTAAGTCAGTCAGAAGATGAGAGAACACAGTGCTGTTGCTTTGACATCATTTGTAGATGCTCAGGTCATCACAGCACTGTCCAAGAGGTTTTTCAGTGGCAGTCAAATATTTTTCTCAGCATAATAGTGAGACACTTTCCCAAGTCATCCTAAAAGAGGGCTTAGTCCTGTCTTTATATATAAGTATGAGTTCTTGAGTTTGTTTAAAGGCATTTCTCTAAAGCTCTAGTGATTTTCATGGTACCTACCTTTATAAAGTTGGGTATTAATTGAGGCGGTGTTCAGCTGCACTCGAGGACTCTGCCCTTCAGCTGTGCTCTACCTCTGCACATGCCCTGTCCCTACACACATGGAGAGCTGTCACAGTCTTCCATGAGGGATGTCTCATTAGGTCCTTCTGCAAACTATAAAGAACTAAAAACTAAAAAGAAGGTTTTTGTTTATTGCTGTGTACTAGTAACTTCGGGAGATGATATATAAATTTAAACTTGTTCTGATGATTTCTGTATTTGTCTTATGGCAGAATCTAGAATATAAATTTATGTATTAACAATAGCCTTGAAAAAAGACAAAGTATGTATATGCAAAATAATTACTCGTGGTGACTTCTAAAAGATTAAATTTTTAAGGAATAATCTTTTTAGGCCATCAGGTCTCCCAGCCTACCTTTCATGTGTACCTGGTAAAAGATTAGTTATTTCTTTCCCTTTGAAGGTACTTCCACACCAGTTATGATATCCATATTTCAGCTGGCTTCCACATGCATGCTGTAGTATAATGTATTATTACTTGAATTTTAGGGCACTCTGGCTACTAGGTTCATAGTTCCAGGAAGCCACAAGTTCATGTGAGAATGAAGAATGAAATGGGAAAGCTTTGTCACTAAGTTTCTGTCTAGAGGCAGAATTCGGAAGGCATTGTGCAGGTAACTCAGGACAGATACCCACACTGACATAGCCTCCACAAACCATTACTTTGGGCAGTTTTGAAAACACTGACCAGTTTTTCTGTTTCAGTGAGTCTTGAAGTTGTTTTAATATATTAAAAAATTATATATGAAAATACTAAAACTGTACAACATACTATATTGAAGACATAACTTTTTGCTTTGCTTATCTTAGGACAAAATATATATTCCATGTTTAACAGAGATAGGAATTTAGATATAGCAGCCAACTAGCAAAAGGAGTAAAGTTTTTTCCAGAATACTCTAACAAAAGTAGTCTGTTTTATCTCTTCTTTCTGATTAAAATAACAGCAGGAGCATCCACAGAAAATGCCTGTAGTCACCCTACTTGGGTGGGCTATCAGTTCAGTTCTAGTATGGCTGCTAGCACACAGGCTGTAGCCTTTTTACTGAGAGGTCAGAGACCCTTCACAGCCATTCTTCAAACAGTTGTGTCTTAGACCAACTTGAGCCTTAAGGCATGACCAGTAGACCACTGTCCAGGGAGCATCCGTCACTGACTCCAGCTTGACTAGTGTTCAGGTCTGACATAGGCTCAGCATCATTCCTTTAATAGTCCATCTTTGTTGTATTTTACAAAAGCTCTGGTCCATGGCTAGCCAGATTGTTTTCTTTTAAATGGGCATTTACTACAGTTAGCCTAGGAACGCCTATTAAAGACTCAGAGTTTGCCCACACACAAACCAATGAAACCCCAGTTTCTGGGCATGGGCATGAGTTCCAATAACAGCCATCTGATCAGTTGCTTGAATAGTTCTTCTTCGTTGCCAAGTTTGAGAGCTGCTATTTTATCAGGAAGCCCAGGGCCAGCTGTGTAATCAGCATGTTCTTCTTAGCATGGCATCGCCTTGGTAAAGCTCTCCGGTTCAAGGACAAAAAATGTGGAAATGGAGAAACAGCTCCATGTTAAGAATGTGTACTGTTCCTCCAGAGGACCCAGCTTTGATTCCCAGCACTCACATCAGGAGACCTACAACCACCTGTAACTCCAGCTCCAAGCAATCCAATACCTCTAACCTCTTCAAACACCTGCCCTCAAGTGCACAAATCTACACACACACACACACACACACACAGTATTAAAATAAGAAAAGAAGCAAAGATATAAATGATTATCCTTTGTATGAATGAAACTTTTAAAGACACGAGAATGTCTGTTGGTATCTGTGGGAGAGTTTGTAGGATACCATGGGCACCAAAGCACAGGAACTCAAGTCCTGGATATAAAATAGTATATTATTTGCGTGAAATCTGTACTTCTCCCCATGTATTTTAATCATCTCTAGATTTCTATAACTCCTAATGTAATGGAAACAATATGTAAATGGTCCCTCTTCTATATTCTCTAGGCAATAGTAACAAGAAAATAGATCTGTATGTGTTCAACACAGACTTGGTTCTTTCTGAATATTTCCAGTTGAATCCATATGTATGGAACCCAGGAATTGGAAGCCTCAAAGGCTGTCAGTCACTGATGAGAAGACAAGACACACCAGCACAGCATGCGTAAGCTTGGGTAGTTGAAAGTAACTGATGCAAAAGTAAAAATCACAGCTAGAACAAAGAACGCATATCATTCCAGCTCCATATACTGTGGAGCAAGGAAGAACCCACCTGCTGATATCAGACAAACCACAGAGATGCCAGCTTGACAAGGATCAAAGATTTAATCCTCTTTACGTGGATGGCTTTCTCGACCACCAAACCAGTGTCTGCAGTGGTTCCTACTGCACCACTGGATCATAGCAGCCGACAGAAACAAGGGAGGAAGGACGCATTGTGTCTCACAGTTTCAGTGGGTTTCTTACATTTCATTATGGGAAAGGCACCACATGTAAGACAGTTCAGATTCAAAGAAGACAACCCCTTACTGGTGATTTTACCCCAGGAGAACAAATGTTCATGGAACCATCACCGCCACACAGATGGAGAAACTAATGTGGCATGGGTCACATGCCCTGATGGATAGGTACCCAGAGGTCATGTAGCAGGTGCCAATTCCTCATTCTCCGTTGGCCTTACCAACATCAGTTCGTTGAGGTTGGTCCAGGGCAGGGATGGCATCTGGCTAGTGTGTGTACTATGGTGGAAGAGAGAAGTCTGATAGACCTGGGAAGGAAAAGAGAGGAACTAACCAGTGATGCAAAGTTCTGACATCATTCTGGAGAGAAACTTCTCTCTATAGAGTCTCTGGGTCAGGTACCAGAGTGCCCTTCCATGGTCTAGGGTTCTCAGCACAGAGAGGCAGGGTAGTCTCTCAAGCAACCCTTTGTTCCCCTCTATGCCGTGCCTTTCAGGAAACAGTTTCAGCTTCAACTTCTAGATCCTGCTTGACCAAGGGAGTTTCCTTCACTTCTCTCCCCAGCAGAGCTCAGGCAGAATTTCTTTGATTTGGGATTAGTTTTGTTTTCTGGTACTAGGGACAAACTCAGACTTTTCCCATGTAGACAAACATTCCATATTTCTAGCGCTGGTTTTAGATTTTTGTGGTCCAAACATAGTTTAATTTCTTGATAAATATGACAGTCCTCTGCAGGACAAGTTAGAGGTAACTTGACTTTATATTTTGTTCACAATAAGTAAGGACATCACTTTCAGATAATGGATTAAGTACATTTAAAAAAAAAAGTTTCAAGTTAACCAGACTTAGATTCACACACCTTTAATGCCAGAATTTCGGCAGTCCGTGGAGGAGGATCCAAAGGTCAGGGTCAACCTGGGCCACATAGTGAGGCCTTGACTCAAAAACAGCTTCGTGATGGTGGAGCAGAGAAAAGGAAGGAAGGGAGGGAAAAGAAAAGAAGAGCTAGCCTGAGTGAAGAGCAACATCATTTAATGATGAGATTTTTGTAGTTGTTTACTGGAAACACTTAGAATTGAAGACAGCTTAATAGGAATAGCCTTAATGAGAATCGTAACCTATTGTCATTGTGGCAGCCCAACCTGTATTCTAACTCACTGTATCCTGAGAGTACAAGTTTGTGTCTAAATCCTGGACTCAAGCAATCCTCCTGTCCCAAAGTAGCCCAGGCAACAAGGGTACCCCATGACATGTGGCTGGGAAACATAATTTTGTTAACAGAAATCTTAAAATCTACATCCTAACTCCATTGTATAGAGCTGTTATGCTGAAGGATTCCACTTTAGAAAGGTCGGAAGAATGCTTTCTATTTCATGTATAATAAACTTTCATAATCAGATTTTTATAGTGTTTGTTTCTTCAGAACATAACAGTCCTTTGGGGGATACGCTTGTTGACCGTAGCACAAAAGAGTAAACTGGACGTTATAGATGGCACACTGGAGCAAGGTCCTCTTACTTTCAGTTTTCTTTGCGTGTCAGTTTTAGGTCTGCAGTAATAACTGAATAAGCGAATGGATACGTGCAGGATTGTATCCTTATAGACTCGTTCCCCCATGAACCGCTCTTCATAACGGAAGCCGGAACACTGCAAATGTAAAGCATGTGTCTCTCGCCACAGTCATCCCCGGAAACGGCACAACTACATGCCCCCCCCCCCCGAGGAAAGATCCTCCGTTTCTTGGAGTCGCCCACTCACGGTGTTTCCCTTTCCTTCCTCGTCAGGCATCCTCATCATGATGTCCATGTGCAGAGAGGTGCACGTGTACGAGTACATCCCATCGGTCCGGCAGACGGAGCTCTGCCACTACCACGAACTCTACTATGACGCAGCCTGCACCCTGGGGGCGTACCACCCGCTGCTCTATGAGAAGCTCCTGGTGCAACGCCTGAACATGGGCACCCAAGCGGATTTGCACCGCAAGGGCAAGGTGGTACTGCCAGGCTTCCGGGCCCTGCGGTGCCCGGTCACCAGCCCCAACAATACATACTCTTAAAGCGGAACTCTTGGGAGCTGATGTGCAATAAGGTACTACTGCTGTCCTCAGAGTCACAGAATACTTGAAGATAGATTTAGGCAATGTGCTGTCTTTAACTGTAACTTAGTGGCCATGAGAATGCTTTCTATCCAAAGCCATTGGGCAACTATTACTGCTATGAAAACAGAAACGGGCCTTTAAAACTATCCAAGAAATAAGCAAAAACAGGATGCACAGAAAGAAATCAGATGCGTACCCATGGACACGATACCTCTAAACATGTTAACCTCTACAGCAGGGACACTATCAAAGGTGGTTCCAGCCAGAAGTTAGGGAAATACTACTGATAATATGGGTTCCATCTAGAAATAGCCAAGTGGAGGTCCACTTCTCCATGCATTCCTCGCGAGGCAGCCTGGATTCTGTGATGGCTGTCTGAATTCGCACCCAGACCCGTTTAAAATCCTTCCGTGCATCTTGTCAGCCGCACGGTTTTCCCAGTGCTCTCTGGATGGTATGAATGAGAAGTGGGCCACACTTAGAAAAGTACAACTCATCCATCCCAAGAAGCCAAGCCAAACCTCAGCTGCTAGGAAAAAGCAGTGTCTTTGTCTGCCTGCAGCATCCCTTCCCTAGTCAGCAACATTTGGCGCACACACAGGCAGCAGTACAGGTGGTGCCTGCAGGATTGTGACTGGCCAGGTGTTCATCCCCTGGCTATTTCACTTTACGCACCTGGCCTGCCAAGATGCTTTGTAGCTGTCACGTAGCCAGTGACATGCAGGGTCACTGCAGGTCAGCCAAGGGATGACCCTTGTTCCTCCACACTCTAAAGAGTAGGTTTGGAGTGTCCATTCTGAGCTGCAGGGGCTACACTCCCGTTGTTTCTATGTGCAATTCCTGCAGGCTTTTCTCAGCTGTTCAAAACTTGCCCCTCACGCACTCTGAATGTCCCCCAGTTCTACTGACAAATGGCTAGGAGTCCGTCCTTGTTTTCATGGGGATGTTTTATGTTAACAATGTGATAGAGCCTCAGAATGGCTTTTAACAAGGTGAGCATGTGTGTGGCGGAGGTACAGGCAGGAGAAAGTGTTCTTCCCAGTGAGTAACTATACTGAGATTTTTAACCTAAGATTCTATCACTAATACATCCTTTTATGTGGGTTTTTTTTGTTTGTTTTTCAATGAAGGTAGTGGAAGAGAAGCATTTTAGAATTCTATAATTAAACAGGCTGTTGTTTCAATATCAAATCAAAGCCACTCTCAGTGGTATAGTTAAGACGTTTTGGCAATGACAATAGTTTAATTAAATGCAAACCTCCTTGCAAAATGTGTAGCTATCAAAGTTTTGTAGAGAAAGAAAAAAAGTGTTTCCCAATGAGTTTGTTGTGGAATGCTCTAAGGACTGCTTCCTAAGGAAGCATAGTTTTCTGAGATCACTAGCTTCTCTTTGGTTATTCTTCCCAGCAGAATGGAAGCAGGCTACAGACATCCCTAGTGGCTTGCTCTGGCAGTTAATTGAGTAGAGTCAGGGTTTCAGTTATGACTGCATCTGCCAAGAGCCCAGTCTGAGTTCCACAACTGAGCATCATCTTCTGCTCATCCTGGTCCAGCCGTGCAGTCTCACAGAAGCTTGGCCCTGTCCCCATGTTGACCTGTCTAATCCTGTCTGTAACTCTGTAGGAGGAAGTGCAGGTGTGGGATGTGTATTTACTCCTGGAGTCCTTGGATATTTCTGGGTCTTCCAGGCTTTGCCATTATAAATGCTCACAACCATTAAGTTTCCTTTTGTAGTCCTGAAGGGGATTCACTTACAGGCATACTTATTATCCCAGACAATCCCCTTTGGTGGCATGAGAATTTGGTTAGAGGATAACTTATTGAGGTCAGTGTAAATATTCAAGTTCAGAAGCCCCACAAAACACTTCAAAGGTTGTTAAATAGCATTCTGTTGTCGCACATGTACTTTTAAAAGGCGGCTCTCAGTTTTACAGGGGTTACAAGGAGACTGCAGAGTATAAAGGAAATTTAATTAAAGTTTTTGAATTTATTATGGCCCTAAAGACTCTTGGGACTCAGAGTCTGTTAAACATTCAGAAAATGTGGTGCCCATATTAATATGGGCTAGGCACTCTTGTATTTAAACGTTTAAGTAGCTTAGCCTCTTGCAAATGTCACACAGTGATGGCTAATGTGATGGCCGCTTCTTGTATTAGCTAAATGGGTCCTAAGTGGCAGTATTTTGCCAGACATTGATGAAATCCTTCCACACCACATTTACTAACCTGAAGTGAACCCCACAGCAGCTGTGGAATAGCCACACTAATCGGCCTGCCACCTCATTCCTGGCTCTGGCTCTTCCAAAAACGTCTGACCTCTTCTGTGAAGGGACCCTGGTTAGATCCTCATGGTGCCACCAGAAGCCACCAGGTGCTGCTTTCTCCACCCTCAGGTCTGAGAGATTCACATTCCTTTATGTTGCAAGAAATATCAACAGTCTGTTTCTTGTTGTTGTTATTGTTGTTGTTTCTATTGAAAAGACACTAGTGTTGTTCAAGAATAACAATTCAGTCACTTCCAGATTCTCTCTAACTTGTGTCTCACTGCTCACACGAGGATGCTGAACCACAGACAACTCCATGAAATATCGGTACTGGGCCAATGCTCACCACATCCTCACAAATACAATTCTTTCTATGCAGGACTCTGAAAGGAGGAGTGCTGATCAAATAAGAAGTTGCATGCAGACATCTAAGATGTGCTGCAATAGGCAAGTTAGGGGCTTGAGTCCATCTGCATTGCTGTGTGTTTTCCTACCTGATCTCTGAGCTCAAGCTGCTTTGCTTCAGAAATGGGACTTTGCTTGTGTCTTGACCTCTTGGTCTCTCAGCCAGTCAACCTGGACTCTCTGGTAATCCTCTGTCATTGGCACCATAGCATCTGAGCGAAAGCAGTGCTACGATGTCATTACTGTTTTCAGAATTGAATGTCAAAAGGCCTGGCTTACTCTATCATATTTATGAGCTAGTTCATCTGCTAGAGCAGAGTCAGCCCATGTTGCCAGCTGACAATACTCACATTTTCTGGATTAATTGGACACTGCTTGGGCGCCTCAAGTGGCATCATCTCCCATAAGTTATGCTATGATAAAAAATTGTGTGCACCAATGACTTGATTAAGTTGTGCCAGATTTTCTTAGGACACATGGTACACTAGTCTCCAGACCTGTCCCATCACACTGTCTATTTCAGTTTCTGGCTTTCTGATAGTTCAAATGCTATTCCATGGCTCTGTGTAGACATGACTAGCTTAGGTAAAATATGCCTGCATTTCAACACGCTTTTTATATCTGTACATTTGCATTGTGAGATCATTCTACATTCCTGTCACTCGGGCTTTGTTTAGACACTCAGTGAGTGAGCAGCATGTCTCTAGCGGCTCAAGAAAATAAAATGCAAGTTCTGGTTCTTGTTTTGTTAAATGAAGCCTTCAATAGCAAAAGAAACTCAATATGTTCTCTACAGGATTAGGGTAGTGATATTTGAAGAGTTAAGGCTGCTGATAGAGTTCTTATTCTTAACCTAAGAGTGTGCATGTAGATAGTTATATAACTGTATATATACTTATCTACACACATGGTTGGTTTTTGTATTATCTTTTTCATTCATATTCATCTTTATGATAAAAACTTTACAATAAATTTTATTTTAATTATTAAAACACTAATTTTTAAGAGACGGAAGCAAACTTTTTATGTCCTTCTGCTAAATATAAACCAGTCTTCTGCCCTCACCCCCGTCCCTCCCTACACACACACTGCCATTCTACATGTCATGGCCACTTTAACAAACAATGAATAAACATTGAAAGGTACAATCCATAGAACCATTACCCAAGTGTTGTCTTTAGTCAGAAACCTGATATAACTCTGAATTTTTGAAGACTCTTTTGACTGCCCATGGCTTTTTACAAGATTAAGGGAAGAAACAGAAACATTTGTTGATTCTCTGGAAAACAGATTTCAACAAAGCAAGTGCAACAGTAGTGTTTAAACCTAAGTTTACAACACCTGCCCTGTTTTGCTCTAGGTAAATACTTACGGAATCTTTCTGCTGGAAACCAGTGAACTTTTTTAAAGGCTTTGGGAATTCTTTTGTATGATAATTTTTAAAACAAAACGTGTTCTCTTCAAAATAATTAATGGCTTGAGGTTTTCCAAGAAACGCATTTTAGAAGTGTTTGTACACATTTTAACACTTGGATATTTTCTATTTTGGTTTTGTATATTTTTATGTGTACACAGTGTACAGACTTGTAAATAAAACATGTTTTCATTTATCTTGAAGTGTCTCTGTCTTAATCTGGAAATATTGCACATACAAATGAGTGAGCAGCCATACAGTCCTTCTGGAGATGCATAAGGCATTGAGGCCCACTGGGCCTGGAAGGGGAAGAGCAGAATCAGTGACCACAGACCTCCCGAGTGTGCACAGGGATGCAGCATGGTCAGAAATCAGAAGCAGATCACACTCACATCAAGTTTTCTACCTGGTAAATTGTCACATGCAGAAAAATGGCAGGGGTAAGAATCGAGTAGAAAAGACATGTTTTAGGCTAATATACTTTTTTTAACCAGTAGAACCAAATGTTTTGATCAATTTAATCATGCTTCCCACTTCTCAGGCTTTAAGCCACATCTACTGTAATTTTAAACTAGCCTTGGTCTTCACATACCATGGAAAGGAAAAATCACCTGATTAGGTCTTAAGAAGTCATCCTGGGTCATTTGTAGTTTTCCAGCCAGAACGTCGAGGAACCCTCAAATCACAGCAATGCTAGCATTTGCTGTGAAGACAGATGTGGACAGTTGGGGAGCTCAGGAAGCCTCGGTCCCTGGGGGCAGTTGTAATGACTTGCAGAAGACCCCTCTTTTTACACCAGTGACTATTTCTTTTCCCTCATAAAATGATTGTTTTCCTCCCAGATTATTAGAACTGGCCTTCTATGCTGGGTGGAAGGTTGCTGCTACATGCTCAGGGGCAGTTGGTGGTTTAGTGTCAAGTACATTGGTGGTTAGAAAGAAAATGGCCCCCAAAGGGAGTGGCACTATTAGGAGGTGTGGCCTTGGAGTAAGTGTGGCCTTGTTAGAGAAGTATGTCTCTAACAAGACATGCTTTGCAGTCTCATATATGCTCAAGTCATGCCCAGTGAGACAGTTCACTTCCTGTTGCCTTCAGATCAAGATGTAGGACCCACAGCTCCAGCACCATGTCTGCCTGCACAACACCATGTCCTGTTTATTATAATTATATTATAGTAATATAATTATAATTATATATTATATATTATATTATAATAATAATTGACTAAATCTCTGAAATTATAAGCCACCCCTTTAAATATTTTCCTTTATAAATGTTGCCATGGTCATGATGTCTCCTCACAGCAATAGAAACCCTAACTAAGACAGAGATCCTGTGCTTTGAGATCTTAGTGCTGCTGGAAGAATCTGGAAAGAAAGGAATTGGTTTAGGTAGGTCAGAGATAAAGAAGGAAACAGAGATTTCCTAAACTAACCAGTGGACTGGAATTACTCAATTTACTCACTAGGATCTGTACTTGGACTTAATATTTGGATTTTTTTTTCCAGTCTAGATCTATGGGATCCAGTCCTCTCTGGCAACCCTGGGCAGGGTTACAGCCACAATTATAGTGTCCTGTGATCAACCAGGGGAATGGCCTCACACCAGCCACTGCAGCATACTCAGTAGAGCCGTGGCTATATAGGCTAGGAACTCTCAGCATTTTTTTAAAGGAGGAGGGAGTGGAAACAGCTAGGATCAGGGAACAGGAAATAAAACGTAAGTGCTGGGCTCTCTGATGTCACTTTCAAACCCAAGTCATTCATTCAGACACAGAACTAGCTCCTCACTAAAGACGCTTGCGCTAACCAAGCCGAGTTGCTAAGAAGTGCTGCACCAGGAATACCAGTGCACAGAACTTAATGGGGATGCCCATTTCCCTAGGCGGAGTCTCCTGCCCCTTCATTCACTTTCATGCCACTGGCTGAGCTGAGTCCTGAGTATGGAGGTCTTGTAGCCAATTCAACCTAAAATATCATTTTCTGGCTCGTCACAGAACATTGTTGCTGATCCTGATCGTAAATGCAGTCTTCCTAGAACTCTGGACCAGATGGTGTGGGTACATTTCTCACAAAAGCATTTTCCAAGGCCGATATCTGTTACCTCCAGGAGAGGTGGGGTCTAAGAGGTTAAGCCACCTGCCTACCATCACACGGCTGGGAAATGACATGGAGGCCTACGAACCTACAGTCTTTGTCTGATTTCAGAGTGCATGCTAGGAACTATGACGCCAGTCTTTTAAAGCAGCCCCTCCCCCGAACTGCTGCCCTAATCCTCCAACAGTCCCGCTGCCAGCAAGCTAAAGGCTCATTTTTGCAGGGACTCTAACTCTACACAATGACATTTCAATTAATTGAAAGATCAGATATTCAATTCTATGAATCATATAGTCACTGTGTAGGGGGCTGTACCTTCTAGATATGTTTAAATACCCACTAATGTTTAAACCATGAGAAAAATGCCTACTGATGCATTTCTGAGACCATATCTCTATCATTAAGCAAAATGTGACAACTTTGCATATTGGGAAGAAGTTATGTTTTGAAATTTATGGATAGTCAGACTTTTCCAGTCCAGAGCTTTGACATGGATCTGAACTACATGTGCCAGGCAAGAACACATCTTACTTTCTTATAAGAAACTGAACTCTCATTTCCATAGCCTAATAAAAAGAAACTCCATGTGTATCTGACAGAAGGCCACCATTAAGTGACACTCCATAGCTCTTTCCCTGTATTCTAACTGAACTCTAACATTTTCAGGGAAACAAGTCAAGCTAACTTAAAGACTGGGGTTCCAGCTTAGACACTTCCAGATCAGAAAGGTCAGTGTATGGCAGAAATCAATGATACTGGGAAATGCAGAACCTTCTGTCCTCATTGACTTCATTATCATCCTGAGGGTAGAGGAGAACACAAGGGATTAAAACAGCAACCCACGTTGAGGCTGCATGTTTAAAAAGAGGCTGGTGAGGACACTAGAGCCTGAAATGGAGAACCCTGGGACTCCGGGAGAACCAAGAGATAGACAGTCTCCTGATTGAGTCTGCAGCACATCCTGGCTCAGTCAGTCAGAGCCAATGGCAGTTGATAACCTATATGAGAACCACTACCAAGCAGATCTACCACTGAAGAAGATCCTGCAAGGATCAGAAATGCTTTTCTTTTACCACCAAATCCATATATAGACCCAGACTTTCCATGCAGTCTTGGAGTTTAAAACAACAGCTCTATGCATCCAGAGAGGGGTCACCCAGATTGAGGCCAGACACTAGGGAATGGACCTTAGCCTGGTAGCCAGAGCTGACCTACATTTACATTTACAGCTGCCTCCACTTGAGCCCACACATTGTTCAAGCAGGGCAGGACAGTCTCTAAGTCTGAATGCATGAGATAACTTGGATGGGAACTGTCCATAGGGTTTTTCTTGTACAGGCTACCCCTTTGCCTTTGGTGGGCCACTCCCTTGTCTTGCCCTTGGTCTGAGCTTTAAGTCCATGTTCTAATAAATAAGGCTCACCTTTGTTTCTCTTGGTCCAGACTCTTCTATACTGCTTTCTGGACTCAAGAATCGGCCTATGATAAGTTACTTTAAAATAGTTCTAAGAAGTTGGTTAACCTTATTTTACTAAAATTTATTTCCTACATTGGATCTCCCATACAAGACAAGACAAAAAAAACTCTCATGTTTTCCAACACAAGGTTAGAGACTACCATATTCCACACTTCCTTTAGCAGTGCTTGTATGGAATTTGGAACAACACTGAGATTAACATGGTCCCTGCACAAAGGTAGCATTCAAATTACTGTAAGATTCCATTTTCTGTAGCAAAGGATGTTAAGTGAAATAAGCCAGGTCGAGAAACAGATGCCAGTTGCTTTTCTTATAGGTAGAAGTTGAAGTACTTGATCTAGGTAGAGAGTAGAAGAGAAGTGGAAAAGGCTGGGAAGGGGCAAGGCATGGGGTACCACTGTATAGGTATGTAGAATAGTATTGTGTGTGCTCTGCACTCACTGTAGGGAAGCTAGAGCTCAAAACTCACTGCAGTTGCTTAATGAATACCAATGCACAGAATAGATGGGGTAGAAGTGACAGTGATCTGGAAATGCAAAGGCTCCATCTGCCTGCTGCACACACATCCAGAGGCAGGAAGAGTAAGAACTTCGCTGCATCACACACCAGCTCACAGAAGGCAGAATTCATCCTAAAGGACCATCTTCCTGGAAATCTGATTTGGGGACTGCAAACTGGTGGCCTTCTCCTCACAGACGGGCTGTGCAGCAAGAGGACCCAGCTAATTTTAATTGCCTGGTCACCCAGATGCTTTTCTGTCCTTCAAACATCAAGAAAAAAAGAATGATGATTATTTCTGGGAAATGCCACAACTTCTCCAGGTTTTCTTCTCAGTTCTCAGTATGCCATTCCTGACACAGTACATCATCACCTGAGGACAAGCAGGTATTGAGTTGAATTCAACTGAATATGGAGTCAGGCAGGCCAAGGAGAAAGAGGTTCTTTTTATTTGGGGTGGGGGTTGGATTCCTAGTGGCCCTCAAAGAGAGAACTTCTTTAATGTGTTTTTGGCAACTTCAAATATAGTATATAGTGTATTCTGCTTATGATCATCCCTCCCCTCTTTCACTCCCTTCCTAAACTTGCTCTCATCCCCTCTTCCCTCCAAGTCCCTTTTCCACACTCATGGAATGTACTTGAGACATACTGATTCTTACCCAGGACTGTCAGTGTGTCCATGGCTTTTTGATGCCTGGCTTTATTTTGATGGTTACACAAAGTATGCCTGTCATGAGCTACCACACACTCCATCTCTGTGTACCAATATTAATCATTCATTGAAAAATATAGGGAAACACATTAAAAAGAAAACCAGCAGTGTCAGTGTAGCTCACTAGTCAGTTGTTTGCCTAGCATGTGGAGGACCGGGAATTATATGCCAGCATAACAAAAGGATATAAATGAATTAACAAAAACATCAAAATTACCATATTTGTTAGAAAATTACATAGAGGCTGTTAGCAGACTTGTGGATCCTTGGCGTGAACCCCACCATCATAATCAGCAGCCTACAAAGCCAAGAACCGAAACAGTAGGACTCTGGTTACTATTAAAACGAATGAGATCTGAGTTACACCTGACCTGGGTGGAGATGTGACATACTGAACTGCCCAGAAAGTCATTAGTAGATAGCTAGCTAGACCTTATAAACTACTATCTAGCCAGAGGCTTTCTGTCAAGTACATAGGCATAACATTGCCCCCTCCTACCAGAATCTATCCAGGGCCAGGAAGATGGCTCAAAGGTAGAAGCACCTGCTCCCAAGCCCAATGATCTGAGTTCACTCACTGGGATCCTACACAATGTGAGGAGAGAACCGATTCCTGCAACTTATTCTCTGATCTCCACATGGGCATGTGGCATGCACCCTATCCCCTCACACATATACAGTGTAATTTTAGAGTATTTAAAAGGAGTCAGTCCAAATGAATCCATCTGATGGGCTTGTTAAAAGACTTAAAATGAGGCTGGGCAGTGGTGGCGTGTACCTTTAATCCCAGCCTCGGGAGGCAGAGGCAGGCAGATCTCTGTGAGTTTGAGGCCAGCCTGGTCTACAAGAGCTAGTTCCAGGATAGGCTCCAAAGCTGCAGCAACACCCTACCTCAAACAAAACAAAACAAAAACAAACAAACTAATAAAAAGACTTAAAATGAGATCTTTACATTGGAACAAATGGCCAACAAAAAATGCTGAAAGCAGGTATTGGGGATAGTCTCCCAGGCCGACAGTGTCAGAGAAATTGGACAGTCACATGCAGAAGAAAGAAGTTAGAGTCCGACTTCTTGATGCACACAACAATGGATTTCAAGGCTAATGTGGACCTCAAACACTGATATGTCTTGGATCAAGCACAGGGGTAATACTTTGAAGCACACATCTATGCATTATTTATAAAAATGTACATTTAGTCTACCATATGTATGGGTTTACTATGCATGAGCCAATCACAAATCAAAAATGTCTTAAAAAATTGTCTATACTGAAAAATTTGCCAACATTTTATTATTATCTCCTAAATAATACAGTACGAGAACAATTTACTTGGCATCTTGTAAGTAACTCAGACACAACTTAAAGCACATGGGAGGACTGTGCAGGTTACCTGCAAATACTACATCATCTTATAAAAGTCTTAAACTTCACGCAATTCTGACCTCCGGGCCCTGGACCCCATCCTTCATGGCCTCTGAAAGTTGACTGAATGTACATACTGAATTATTCGTGTCTGTAGGACTTAAAGTCTTTTAAAAGAACAAAAGAACTATCAGAATGGTCATTGTTTATACCACACATCTCTGGACAACCAATATATATGAACACAGAAAGCAAATTTTAAAAATATTTTGAAAGCTTCATTTCCTGATGATGGAACACACTGGGGCTTCATCAGAAGAGAAAATTTCTGTCATGTTTTTGTTTGTTGATTGTTTTTAGTTCATTGTATCAGTGCCCCAAATGTCAACAGCAACCCATGCTGTCAGAAGCCCTGTGCCCAGCATCATCACGGTATCATGGACACCTTGAAATCACACTGTTAAGTAGAAAGCCAGAGTCCAGTCTCAGTCTCCCAAACTACTCCATGAGCTTTGAGCATAGTCACATTTGTTGATTTTCCTAATGGATAAAATGGAGACAACAGCCGCTCCCACCAAAGTCTATTATTATGATTATGGATTTAGACAGTGCAGATGAATCATTTAACATTGTGTGATGCCTGGTGAATAGGAATTGTCAGCGCTCTTGTCACTATTATATTTTGATCTCTGCAGTCTAATATATCTGCTTAATTAATAGAAAGGAACTCTAATAGAGGTTAAGATGGCCATGTCTTCAGGAGCATTCATCTCATTAATGTTTAAAAACAACAGAAATTGTCTGGTGGCTTGTTTCCCAGACTCCCTAAACAGACCTGAAATGAAATGAAAGAAAAAAATATCACAGGTTAGTATGTGCCCTGCCTGACATTTCCTCTTTCCCCTCCTTGTCCCCCCTTACGTTTCCACAGTTACTTCCAAGAGGTCTGTGACTGACTGCCCCCAATGAAGGAGTTAAGAATACCTCAAGCCATTCTTGTCAGAATCTGTACAAACTCCCCAGGGGAAATATAACCAAAAACAAATGGTGTGACCAATTGCTTTTCACTCGATTTGCACTTCCCTTCTCTATCAGATACTGTTTATTGCTTCAAAGCAAACTGTCATGGGTGAAAACAGGACTCTTCCTCACACTGCTGCTATTTGTTTGGGAAATCTACCTACTGGGCCCTCTTGAGCATCCTAACCGGTGGGAGGCCCTGGGCCAGCAGGTTTAAGTTGGTCTCATTCACACCTCCGGCAGGAAGTGCTACCTGCTGAGTGGTTTCTCTCACTTCTCCGTAGGGCTTCTACAAGATGGGCAGTGCCTTCCTAAGGGGTGTCTAGATAGAGTTCTGACAGGACACAAGCCGGGCCCCAAAGCTCTCATACATCTTACAGGTTCAAAGTGAGGGAGGGGAATAAGGAGGTCGTGGATGGTTGGGACAAAGTGACACTTGTCAAAGGACATGTACCCAGAATAGGGGGAGTAATGTGGCAAGACAGTTGACTCTTGGCCCTCACTTATTCCGCTACAAGCCTGCATCCAGACCTAAACCACTATATTTTCCCATAAAATTTTCTTAACAGGAAGCTACTATTACTTTGTGTTTTCTGGTGCTATGATGCAGTATCACAGACTAGATAGCTTATATAGAAAGAAAGAAAAAAATAAAGAAAGGAAGAAAGGAATAAATTTATTTCCGTAGTTGTGGAGACTAAGAAATCTAAGCCCGACATGCTGGGGTTTGACAGGGACTTCTAGTGGTTATATAACATGGAAGAATGAAACACACGGTGAGTGAGCATCACAGAGAGTCTGAGAGAATTCACTTCTATAACCCACCACAGGCAGATCGCTTCCACACAAATGTGATGGAATGAAAGGGTTGAGTGCACATTACCTAGTCATCTCTGAAAGAGCCACGGGAATTAAACAGCTGCATGAGTTTTGGAAAGGAAAAAAAAACAATAAATAGCACAGGACCACAGGAAAAGCACAGAGTGGTCTGTGGCAGCCTATCTGCAGTTAGCAACAGTGAAAGAACCTCCTGCTTGCTTGGTTCTTTGCGCCACAGAGGTGAAGCCTTCCATCTCCTTTCCCCAGGAGCCTCACACCAACAGCTTAGCTTCCTAAAGGCTACTGGGAGAGGGTAGGTGAATCAGATCCGTGATTTTCAACCCTCCCTAGCAAGCCTCCAAGGTCCACCTGCTCCATTGCCTCAGCAGAGAGAGCTGACGGAACATTGTCAGACATCCCAAGAGGCATAAGGGCAATAGGGGTATACTTGTGAATCTTTGCCAGGCTGGGGTCACTGGGATTGGCTTCCCCCGTTTCTCCTGGCGGTCTGTGCAAGCCAGTGTTCCTTCCCCTCCAGCTTGTGGAGTAGCTGTTTCACATCTGAATGCTGATGGGTACAATTTGGGTAACGCAATATTTTTCCTCAGACGGAGTCAGATTCAAAGGGAAAATGAGGTGCTAACCATCCATGGAATGCTGCGCAAAGCTAGAAATTCTTAACTGCAGTTGTTTGAACCTACATTCAATAGAAGGCCAGGTTCGGGATGATTGGCTGCTCAATGGCAGGCTCCAGTGGAATGAAGATTGTGGAGTTTAATGGCTGTTTATTACTTTTATTACTGCTGCAGAATCTGGGGGAGAAAGGAGCATAGCGTTGCTCTCAGCCCTCCCCCCACTGAATGTGTAGGGAATAAGAAGCTGTAAGAGCCGCCTTGAAGATACACTTCATTCCCCACAGCTAAACAGTGAAGACATAGGAGGACTGACCCAGAATGGAATTCTGAAAGTGACTGAATTATGACACAGACAGACATCACAGCCTTACCAGGTCTTGTAGATAGCATGAGCAGGTCAGGAAGGAAAGGAGTACTTACTGCACTTAGAGTGAGGTTGTTAGGAAAGAGCTCCGTATTGCTGAGTAAGTTGAGTTGCATACCCTGGCAATCCTGTCTCATTTTAAACAGCTTCTTCAGGGTGAACAGATGAGTCTGCTCTTCCTTCAAGATCATGTGATAGCCACAACGACATGGGCACTTGGCAGGGTTGTTTCATGTCAAACCAGCCATGCAACTCCCCTTGCTTCCTAAGTCTATGGTTAAAGTTCAGTAACAGTTATGGCTCCACTGTGGACCACAGGAGCATAGCATAAAATGTAAATTCAAAGGAGGCCCTATACACATAATGAAAAGCAAAGTTTAACCAGTAAACATTGAGGGTAAGAACATACATGAAAACAGATTCTGGAGGCAACGCATTTGACCATACTATTCAAACCTGTGCCGCTAACACACATCAGGCTGCCAGACTTGTGCGAGTCCATAGTTAGAGAAGGTTCTATAGATAATCCATCTGACTGGGCAAGATGCTCTTCCCAGGAAGCTTATCTTCCTGAATATCCCTTGTGGTCTGGAGTGTTTTCTGAGAGGAGGGATCATGTGTAGGTTTTTGTTGTTTTGTTTTTTAACAAATTCATCCTCTTTCTGGAGGAAACAAACAAAACCTTCTGGTCATTTCTATGTGGTCCCAACTGTGCATTAAGAAATCACATGCTCTTTAAGTCATTCAGCCACAAAGTTGGGTGTGGGAAACCACTGCCCGTCTTCAAGTAGAACTGTCACGTAATAAAACAGGCTCCAGCAAGACGTAAGAATACAGGGTTAATGACTAAGTAAGTACTCCAATTTCTGTTTGTCTCTTTTCCCTGCCTAATGTCTCTCCTTCAATGCAGATTGGGTACCTAATAGGGATCCCCAAGGATCAAGTGACTGAGGTCTTAAAAATTATCACGGACCTTGTTTGCAGATATAAACAGCTGTATTTGAAAGTGACACATCTATGAATCTGCAGGCCAAAAGGTGAACAGCCTCTGGGGAAGAGGTGAGGGAAGGCTTCCCAGCACGCTTCACTGTAGCTGCGAGGAGAGATGCCATTAGCACAATTGGCTCTGGGAACCAAACCTTGAGTAGATCTTCCTGAAGTCACAGAGCAGGAGAACATTGGTTTCATGGGGCTTTTACAACAGCTGGTAGCTGGAGTGTTTCTGGAATGGCAGCAGAGCACAGTTGGACCAGGCACTCCCTCTGCTGCCTTCCTGAGAGCTCGCTCAGTAAATCTGTGACCAACAATGGAAATCTGTTGGTCATCAACCAGCGAAACATATCTGGCTGCTGATCAAGGAGCCCACCACAGTCCAGGGCAACACCCTTCACCTCATCCTTCTCCACAGCCTATTGGACCCCAGGTGGGTCTGAAGAAGGGGAAAGATGGTGTGATTTTGCTGAGCCATCACTTCAAGTATGGTTTTTCAGCCTGCAGTGTAACCATCCCTCCCATGAAAGTATGCTCCAGTACTCCAAAGGATGCCTAGTACCACAGGAAGTTCTCAGCCCTCTAAGTACTATTTCTTCCTATACATATACAAACAAAACATGTTACTTGTCCATCCCCACTGGTCACTAGGCATGTACCATGACTTTAGCTTTTTCATAGCCGTGCAAATACTGTGAATTTCTTTGCCATCACAGTTTTACAAACAGCAAATTCATCCTTATTGTAGATTACAGCAACCTTAGCATTTCAGCTTTTCTTCCTTTCTGTAGTTTATTCTCTTGTTAGAAACATCTTATCATTTCTCTTTGATGCAAACGACTTGCCACTGACTACCTGAACACAGGTGCTGTGCCACCATACCACACAATCCCATAGCAAACATAGCTCCTAATGGCCAGGCTCCACACACAGTGTGAGTACGCTGGGTGTGATGGAGTGGCAGTGCGAGCCCTTGTCCATCACACTAAGAATGACACGCAAATTAAGTTATGAATTATTCATTTCTGTTAATTTCCTTTTAATATTTTTGAGTCACGGTTGACCAGAAGTCACTAAAATTGCAGATAAAAATAAACCATGCTTCTGCCAGTGCCTTAATTCATGAAGTTTTAGAAAGTTCCATCCCCTGTGACACCATTCTGAACCAAGCCAACTTCTACTGTGCTCATTCTTTGCGAAGGCAAGCCATGAAACCTACGTCCACACGTCCGGGGGTGTTAGAACACACTCTATCACTACAAGTTATGGCATGAGCCAGCTGTGAGCAAAGGTCACATGGTCTGATGAACAGTTCGTAGATGTTATAATGTTGCCCATAGCTAGTACACATGGTCACAGCCTTTTTCCATAAGCTGATAGAAAATTTCTGCCCTGCGCTTCCCGCCTCCCCAAACTTGAGTGTTGTCTTAGGATTTCATTTTTACGGCTGTGGAAAAAAAAGAAAAGAAAAAGAAAAAGAAACACCATGAACAAAGGCAACTGGGGAGAAAAGACTTTGCTTCAGCTCACAGTTGCACATTATAGTCCATCATGAATGGAGTCAAGACAGGAACTGAAAACAGGAACCTGGAGGTAGGAACGGAAGGAGAGCCATGGTAGAGTGCTGCTGGCTGTCTTGTTCCTCATGGCTTGCTCATCCTGTTTTTATATAGTACCCAGGACTACCAGCCCAGAGATGGCACTGGCCACAGTGAGTTGGGCCTTCTCACATCGATCATCAATCAAGAAAATGCACCACAGGCTTGCCCACATGCCAACCATATGGAAGAATTTTCTTAACCTTTTTTCTTCTATAATGACTCTAGCTTGTGGTAAGTTGATCTAAAACTAGCCAGTAGAGGTAGCTTGGTCAGTCACTCACTAATGTCAACTGAACACAAATAATACATATATTTTTCGAGACACTTATTTTCCAAAATTCTGTCTTTGGTGATTAAAGCCATTTTTCTCTGAAAAAGAATTTAGGAAAACAAAATGTTGAATGTTATCGAAAAGTTGCTGTCTGTTCTTTGGAGGCCACTTTCTGCTGCTTCATGGTCTCACATCGTCTTGGTGGGGTTGTGCTTGTCATGTGAGTATTTGTTTCTTTGCTTTTGTGTGTTTTATCAACCTGACACAAACTCATAACATTGGAAGAAGGCATCCCAATTTTATAGGTCTTTGAAGATTTTGCACAATATATTTTTACCGTATTCATCCCACTCCACCAACTCCTTCCAGATTCATACCCCTTTTCTACCCACCTAATCTTAGTTTTACCCTCAAGTCCAGTTTGTGCTGCCCATATGCTCTAGGATATGTGGCCTTGCAGTGGAGCATGGTTGACTTACCAAGGGCAGCAGTCTTAAGGAAAATAAAATCTCCCTTTCTCAGAAACTCTTAAGTTGTCAATAGCTGCCTGCTAAGGGTAGGATTTACTTCACTTTTTCATTCTATGTTCCACAGCTGTACTTGGTTGCCAACTTGACTACATTTGGAACTACCTAAAACCCCCAAATGACTGGGTACACCTTTGAGGATTTATTTATTTATTTATTTATTATGATTAATTAAGTCATTTGAAGTGGGAAGATCCACTTCTAATTTGGGTCTTTGAGGTGAGAAGATGCACCTTCAATTCAGGTATTTTGAGATTGGATGATCCACCTCTAATATGGGTCACACCCTGTGCTAGAAGCCTATAAAAAGGATATGGAAGAAGGAAGCCCTCTCTCTTTCCCTACCAAGTCCATGCCTTTACTGACATTAGAGCCAACTTCTTTAGGATTCCTGTGTATACTGAAGACCATCTGAGACATCTACTTGTAGACTAAACAATTACTAGATTCTTGGACATTCCATACAGAAGCAGCTATTGTTGGATTATCTGACCACAGCCTGTAAATCACTCTAATAAATCCCCTTTCTATATATAGAAATATTAATTCTGTAAGTTCTGTTACTCTAGTGAACTATGACTAATACACTGGGGGTTGGTCTGACTTGAACTGGCACAGGTGTTCTGCATCCATCACATTCACTCTGAGTCCATATGTGCATATGCCTGATGTGTCTGGAGGGTACTTGCTTCCTTCTAGTCATCTCTACCTCTAGATCTTAGAGTCCTTCAGCCCTTCTTCCACAAAGATTCCTGAGTCAGAAGAGGAGGAGGTATGTCACAGGTGTTTGTAATCAGCAATCTCTTATTTTCCACATTCTAGCCAGTTGTGGGTGTCTGTGTTGTATACCTACTGCAAATTGAAGCTTCTGACATGAGATTTGAAAGATAGATTAATCTATGGTCATTATGAGTCAGTTTAACACTTATTAGTATTAGTTAGTTTAGGAGGATAATAATAATAGTATATATTGGTACAATAATGATAGTACAGGCTATTACCTGTGTGTTCACAGGAACTGGAGTGTCTTTCTGGCCCATGTCATTTTATTCTCTTCTAAAAACCAGACCTTTTCTTGCAGAAACCCATGCCCGTCTCATGATAAAGGCAATTCTGTGATAATCGTGTGCTACAATTATGGTGGCAAACAGAAGGCTTGATCTGATGTTGCCATCAATCAGAATGAATCACTTTACTTAGCCGAGAGGACTTCATACATCAACCATCATTTTTTAGCCTTTTTGATATAAAACTTGGAGGTCTGGGTCTTTTAAAAATTCTAAGACACTAACTATGTAAAAGGAGACTATGCTTTCATTTCCAGCCATCCAGACCCAAATAATCACACAAAACTGTATTAATTACAACACTGTTTGACCAACAGCTCAGGCATATTCCTAGCTAGCTCTTACATCTTAAATTAACCCATTTCTATTATTTTATATTTTACCACGAGGCTTGTGGTATGTTACCTCACATCTTGCTCCTTGGGTGGCTTCATGGTATCTGCCTAATTCCACCTTCTTTCTCCTTGAATTCAGTTTTGTTTTCCCACCTATCTATAGTCTGCCCTATCATAGGCTAAAGCAGCTTCTTTATTGACTAAGAGTAATAAAACACATTCATACACAATACCCTAGCCCATACCCAATACAGGAGCCAACTGGTCCTGCAAATATTTACCTCACCTTCAGAGTGATGTTAGCAACTCCTTTGTCAAAAGTTCTGTCTCATCTAAAAGGGGATAAGTGTCACTATGGAGTTCAGACTGATGGAGGCATCATTCATTCTAATATATGCCTTTTTGAAGTCACATATTTTCCCTCTGATTGTGGAAACAAATCAGATGTGCTTGTGGTGGAGGGCTTACCACTGCTTGCTCAATTGGCTACTCTTTGTCATGTGACCATGTATAATTGCAAAGGAGACTGGGAAATGAAGTCTGCTGTGTGCCCTGAGTCAAAGTCTCTAGTCTAGAAAGTACTCATTTCCATCACAGTCGGGATTTGTTGTGACAGACTGTTAGTACAGCCAGATTCTCCCTGACCTGAACAACATCATCCCCAGCACGGATTTAGGAAAGTTGGTAGATATCCAGACCTTAAAGGGATGCCTTCTAGTCATGGGGATGTGCACTTTTGTGATGGTTAATCTTTATTGCAATTTAATTATATATACATATATATTTAATGCATATATGCATATATGAACGCCTATGGATGATTATCTTGATTAGGCTCATTGAGTCAAGATGTCCTGCCCACCATGGGTGGCCCCATTCTCTAGACTGGGATCTTGGACTGTAAAGGGAGAACGGAAACTGCAGTAGAAATGCACTCATTGCTTTCTGCTTTATAATTGTGAATGAGATGTGACCAACTACTTTAACTTCTTGTCGCTTCTCTGATACAATGGACTGTACCTCAAACTGTGAGCCAAAAATAAACCCATCCTTCCTTAAGCTGTTTTTATTCCAGTGTATTTTATCGCAGCAACACAGACACCAACTAATATAACTTATCCCTAGGATGCAGTGCCTCACAAAGTCTGAATTATTTGTTTCAGTCTTGGAATAAAGTCATGCCTGGCTAAGAGAATTCTTGATTTTAGAAAGCATTTGATAGTAAACATTCCAAGCAGGAAAGAAATGTTTGTGTTCTCATCCCCTGAATTAAGGGTGGAGTTATGGTGTTGTTAGAGTCCCAAAGTTTTGATTGTCCTATTTTTCTTTGTGGAGTAGAGATAGTGAAGAGGAGTTTAACTCCATTCAAGCACTCTCAAATACATTCAGGTGTTATGTGCTGCTACAGTTCTATGGACAGGTAAGCTTGGAGAACTCAACTGCCATTCTCTCCCTAGGGAAAGGAACCACAAACATAGCATTTGGGTTCCTTTGGTCTATGGCCTCACATGCTGTCTGTGGGAGTTTCAGGGGATGCTGGTGGTGTTGCTTCCCCTGACACTGTGACAGATGCTTGCTACTTCAGTTCTTTCCCTGCTCCTTACCAATACCCCGAGCTATCAGAGATAAATCAAAATGTCAAGGCTTGATCCTGTGTGCACATCCCATTAGCACTTCCATCATTCTTGATAAGCATTTAATTGAACAAAATGAATGTTTTACTACTGAATCATGGCAGATTGTACACTTGGGGACTCCTGTAAGATATTAGAGGAAGCAAAGAACATGAAAAGAAAGATGTGTTGCATTCTAGTGTGAAAGATTTGTAGTCATTCCATTGTGCAATATTAGAATCTAGAAGGAATATCTAACCCAAATGCATATTTTGGCAAATTGTCTGAGCCTTATGTTATAAACACCATAAAAATAATTTCTCAGTAGCCATTGTATACTGCAGAGTGACTTCAAGGCCAGCCTAGGCAACTTAGGGAGACTCTATTTCAAATAAAATAGTAACAAAAGGTCTGGAGATGTGGTTCAGTAGTAGAGTGATTACCTAATATGTGTGAGACCCTAGATCCAATTCCATATTCCTTCGCTCTTCCCAAAAAGAAGAATAGTAATGATACATTAAAGAAGGTTAAGTGGGGGGAGATTTTGGAGGAGGGCAAAGGAAAGATTCACATAAACTATTTGGAGATGTGTTTTGTTTGCTACGGAGTTGTGGAGATGAGGTTGCTGGGCAAGAGTTCTGTCAAGCATCCTGTCTGAATTATAGCATTATTGGTGGATGTAAAACTGTGTTCCACAGGTCTATGTGTGCAAGTGATGTGTGCATACTGTGGTGGACATGTGAAGTGGGAGCAAATTTCCTCTAGGCTTTGTAAAAATCCTTGAGAAATATACTTGTCTCAATTTGGCAGGCCCTTCCTATTTTTACTTCCCAGCACCAGTGCTGTCTGGGTCAGGAAGGATTTCATCTCACTATCATTAGCTTTCATGTGTAGAGCAGAGTTACATCAAGAAATGCTCCAGTATGCTAGAGGCATCTACTGTTGTGAGATAATCTTCTCATACACTGTGAGGATGTGTTTTTGCCAAGGCACCTTCTAATTGATTTAATAATGATATGAATGGCCAATAGCTAAGCAGGAGAAAATAGGCAGGACTTCCAGGAAGAGAGAGGAACTGGGGAAGAATCCAGGTGCATATGAGACACCCGCGAGATGCAGAACAAGCCAGATGTAAGAATGGGAGAGTGGTAAAAGCTACAGGACAGAACATAGGTTAATAGAAACAGGGTAATTTGAGTTATAAGAGCTAGTTGGGAATAAGACTAAGCTAAAGACCAAGTTTCATAATTAATATTAAGTCTCCATATCATTATTTGTGGGCCAGTGGTCTCACAAAGGAAAGTACAAGTACAATCTGCTGCTTGCCTGAAAGCATTCCATTAATACTATGGACATTCAAAGTGATATTCCCACCACCA
>PVIU01005703.1:0-110126 GCA_004026605.1 Ondatra zibethicus | reverse complement strand
TTTTTTTTATCTTTAATTATGTTCTTGAATGGAAAAAATAAAACAAAACAATGTATGGAAAAAAAAAGAATTTAATCTCCAAATTAAACAAAATTAGTTTAAAAAGATTGTTTCTCACTATTTAACACAGGATCCCCAAACTTCAGAATTTATTCTTGGAATGTTCTACAAATTCTGCAGGTAAAACAGATAATATAGAGTAGCTGTAATATCTAAAAAGCAGACATTTAAGTAACTCATAAATATCCCAAGGAAATTTTTTACATTTGTTTATTCATTTTGTGTGTATGTGTGTATGTCTGAGTGTATGTATATGTACCATGTACTTGAACCAAGACAATTTAAAAAATATTTATTCACTGTGATTCTGCATGTATGAGTTCTTGCATGCATTCATGTTGCACATTGTGCCATCCTGTGTCTACAGAGGCCAGGAGAGGGTGTCAGACCCCCTACAAGTGGAATTACAGATGACTGTGAGCTGTCAAATAAGTGCTGAGCACCACACTCAGATCCTTCTCAAGACAGCAGGTGTTTAACTACTGAGCTATTTCTCAGGCCAGCCAAGTTTATGTTTTGAGGCAGAGTCTCCTGTAAACCAACCTGGCCTCGAACTTGCTACATGGTCAGGGATGACCTTGAAAATCTGATCCACCTGCCTCAACCCCTGCTAGCTGAGATTCTTCACATGTGCCGTGCCTGGTTTATCCTATGTGGAATATCAAACTCTGGGCTCCTCTGTGTGTTACACAAGCATTCTGACAAGTGTGCTATATCCTTAGCCCACAGAGCAATTTTAAGAATAAGAATTTATAAATCAATCACTGTGGTCATATCCTACTTCAAAATGCCAGTGTCCAAGATCAGTCCTGAAAGGAAGGAAAGTATCACAAAAACTTCACTTGACCATCCTGAGAAACATATGGAGGGAAGAAATGACTCAAGTCTTTCATTTGTAATTTATATTACAAAGTTCCATTGAGCTACTTCCCTCTCAGAGACAAGATTTGTAAGTATTTACTGCCCAGCTTCCACGCACCTAACAACAGCTCAGGTACTGAGAATAAATATCTAAGGAGAGTGATGACAGCTGATGTGGCAGAAAAGGAAAAAAGGGGCACTTTCCATCTTCATTGGCAAGAAATAAAGATAAAAGTCATATGCAAGCCAGGCAGTGGTGGCACACGCTTTAATCCCAGCACTCAGGAGGCAGAGGCAGGCAGATCTCTGAGTTCGAGGCCAGTCTGGTCTATGGAGCAAGTTCCAGGACAGCTCCAAAGCTACAGAGAAACCCTGTTTCAAAAAAAGAAGAAAGACAAAACAAAACAAAAGAAAAAAATCATATGCCAAAGAGATAATATAGAAGTTTCCAAGTACAAGAAATACATGCAAAGGCATACTTTTCAAAGGACAGATCCTAAAGCCAAAAGGAATGAATTAGAGAAATTGATATCTTTGAAAAGACTGGGGCCCTAATGCCTAACTATGAATGCCAGTCACGGTGGGATATGAGTAGAGTTGGTGATGAAACACCCAAGCCATTGTTAGAGTTTCCTCTCAGAAAGCATGACTCCTTTGCTGAGCCAGCACGTAGTTCTTGAACACCTCTAGTCCTTCCCTGAAAGCTCTTGAATGAAGAGCTTCCTCTCAGAAAACACTACGGAGCCTGAACAATCCCCTCTTCCTTGTGATTGCAGGAATGCAGTACTGTTAATTGAAAGTGAGTCTGGTGAGCTGGCTGTTTTGGAGACAGCTTGGTTCCGCCCCAGACTGTTGCCCAAGGACACAGTTGATAAGACTCATTAAAGGAAGCTGCTGTGAAGAACCAAGGTGAAACTGCCCTGCCCAGTACTCTGGTCCAAAGCTCAATGGACTAGAGAGACCAAAGGTTAGGGAGAGATGACGTGGTATGACTCAGGTGGAAGGAAGCCGAAAGAAAGGAAAATCCCTTGTTCGTTTGCCAGGTCAGCATTCATTTAGGCTGGAAACAAGGAAGAATACCATGTGTTAAGGTGACACTCCTCTGACTCAGTCTGGGATCACAGCCTCACCAGTCAGTTTCTTGAGTCTTCGCTTTGGCAAATAAAAGAGTTTTGCAATGATACCATATTGAAATGTTTTGTTTCTACTTATCCAATGCTTTCCTTCTGTTTTTGCCCCCTTCAAACACACCCAGCAACAATGCAAGATGCCAGGATGAAAACAAAGAAAGGACCAATCCAGTCTACTCTTTAGATCCTAGGCATCCACCCCTCCATGGCAGGCTTTTGAAGAGAAGAAACTTGAGAAAGCTGGATGAAGGAGAATAGGCAAAGTTTTCCAAAGCAGAAGGAGCCTGAAAATCATTGTCATCAATTCCTCAATGGATCAATTTGGAGAAAACAATGACGACCTGAAGAGGAATCATTACTTGTAAGGTTACAACAGTACAGCAAAACAAGAGGAGAGGAGAAATTAGATGTCAGTGGTTTGATTCCTAATCTTAGTGTTTAAATTTTTATCAATCTAGAAGATGCCACAGAAATTATGGGGCACAGAGCTTCAAACTCTGTTCACATTTTGTTACAAATAGCTCATGTTTTTAGAGTGCCAACTTGCTGAAAAATGGACTGGCCCCTGAGTATAAATGGAAGGAAAAGACCACACGGTTCACCTCAGGTTGTAGCCCCAGCAGTTAGCTTTACGTTTCTCCCTCAGAGGCTCCTGGAGCTTTGCTCTAAGACAATCCACAGATCACTCTTGTTTCCTGGTGTTCTCATTTAATTAATGAGAAAGAGAATGCTGAGGCCCACTGAGCTGAAGGTGGGGGCACCTACTGTTGAGAACTTAGAAAGTTAGAACCCGGGTGAGTCACTCCTCAGGCCTTGACAATTTAAAACATCAAAACCGAAGCTGAATTCTGCCCTTGAACCCTGGAGGACAAAGAAAGGGGGCAAAGTGTGATTTGCATTGTTCCTCAAGGAGAAAACCACACAGGCAAGATTTTAAGGTACAGATTCAGGACTCGGTACACCAGGGCTCCATGTGCTGAAATCAAACTGGAGGTTCTCAGTCAGACTTCTCACAGAGTGTATACGCAGGTGAAGTGTGGACCTCTGAATTGAGGTTATAGAAACCACCACATCCCCCTTGTTTGAATGTCTTTTCTGTGGGGTTTAGGCTGTATACTGCAAAGGCCATGGATACATAGGAGCTCTCAGTTGTTCATCATTCAAAACTGGCCAGGTTTCATTTATAGAATCTGGAGACTGTGTTTGTCTGGTTTTCATTATATGCACATCTGAAATTCTCTTTTCAGGTCCTGAGGATTTATAGCTTGTCACCTTTTTGGACAGGGCAGCGGTAAGTGCCTTCCCCACTATTCACTCCACTGAACACTGGAGACAGAGACTCTTTATATTCAAAGGCTGCTACGCAGGACAAACAAATGCTTTTTTCCGACCTACAGCAGAGTTCAGCAGAAGCAGCCAGGGTCCGTTTATTAAAGATAAGGAGTGAGCCATCTAAGAGTGTCAGGTAGACCAGCTGACACTCCAGATGTTCTGATGAATTTAAATCAATCACTTAGGTGGGTGAAGTTCCAGCTTTCTTTGGGTATGTCCTGCCCTCCAACATTGCTCCAGATCAAAAGATACAACCCATCAGTCAGATCTCACCAGAGTGGAGCAAGCTACATCCCCACCTCAGGGTCTGAACGAGAACATAGATTTGACTGGCTGTCAGCTGTGTTACCAAAATGCTCTTCTTGATCCCTGACCAGTAATTTTCCTTTGTTTGAAGATCGTTCTTCTCTCTGGAGCTCAGCAATGGACAAGCCAGGGTGCAGCTCACGTTTGGGATGTGGAATAGCATAGGAGCACACTCCCATTAGCATGTGTGCCAACACATCCTCACTTAGAACTGAAATCTCTTGAGACGCGGGCCTATTTGGGATATTTCGAGCCTTTCAGCTAGAAGTGAACGTAGACCCTATGGACTACAGCTAATCCCTAAGAATTAATTGTGAATGAATAGGAAATAAATACTTCTGATTTTGTTGTGAAAAGACCAGGAGGCAGTCCTTAGTGATCTAACATAGATGTAAGTAGGAAAAGTAAATAAATAAAGACCTACATGCTATGAAAGTGGTAATACAAAATAAATGACCTCCAAATAAATTAAGGACATATATGAAGAAGAGAGAAGGTGGTATAATCAGTAAATGACTTTACTACAGGGGAAGCCGTGGCGCTGGGAAGGAAACCTGAGGTATATGCTCTCCTCCCTGGGTGCCTGCATCTGACTCACAGGTGAAACTGCAGTGGAATCAGCCACTTCTGAAGACGCCTGGTATCATCAGACTAGGAAGTTCAGATCAAGCCATTCCGTGTTGCTCTAGTTTTCTGTGTGTGTGCTATGTGTGTGGTTTGTAATCTTGTTACTGTTATAAGGCACCAAACTGTCATAAGAAATGGGTTCCCCTCATCTGTAAAGGAGGATATATAATCAAGTTAAAGCACTTTAGTTTGGAGGTTGTAATCAATTTATTTCTCCTATACGTATTCAACATGTATTTACTAATCTCATCTTAGTTGAACCAGGTCCTTGGTGATCAGGCATAAATATGAGCAGGCAAGTTAAATAAATAAAAAGCATAGATTTTATGAGTTCTGTTAATAGATGCTTTGAAATAGCTTCCATCAGGGGTGTCTTGGATAGTCTCACATATTAAAGGGTGAAAGGGTTTGTTTTAACTCACTCTTCTAGGATATAGGGCATCCTTGTGGAAGTCATGGCAGCAGTCACTTGAAAGAGTCACAGCCCATCCACGGTCAAGGATGGAGAGAAATGATACACGCCTGCTTCTTCCTGGTCAGCCTCCTCTCCACGCTTACACATCGGGAACCCAAACCCAGGAGATGGTAGCATTCACAATGGGAAGGTTGCCCCACCTCAATCCGTAAAGGTGTGATCTAGCTGCCCTCACGCCCCCCTGACCCACAGCAGAACTTCCTTGTGGTCTGTAATTGACAAGGATGTTTGTGTTCTTTCTGGCGGGTGGTTTTCCACAGAAGCAGTAGAGGTATAAAAGGCTTTTAGTTCAGGGCAAAATAAAGGTTGCTGTTCTTCCACCTGAAAAGAAGTCTCCGTGTCTCAATCCCGGCACCCCCCTGCCAGTGTAGGTAGGCATCCAGACCGCGCCAGCAGTGTGGCAGATGGAAGCAATTCAGACAATGTCCCCATAGACCGACCCACAGGCCACCATATTCCAGATAATCTTTCGTTGAGACGCTTGTCCCACCTGGTCCCAGATTGTGTAATGCTAACAATTAAAACTAAGCATACCGGGGATGACACGTTTCCTATGAAGAGCCATATTTACCGTATGTGGGCTAGTCTATCTCTTTGAAACTATTCTTTCTAGCTTTTCTATCCTAAGGATAGCCATAGCTGGTTGTGTGTGCCTGTAACCCAGGGCTGGTAAGGTGAGGCAGGGGGATCTTGAGGCCTAGTCTCACATGAGCTACAAAGGGAGTCTTAACAAGACAATTTAAGGCACTCTATGTTAAGAGACTTATGATCAACTAAAATTTACTAACAGATAGGAAACTTTGAATTTCTAACATTTTACATCATTAAATATTATTCACCTATTTTAAGTTATAAAAAAGTATAAAAACAGCCATAACTTGTGGATTTTACCAAGGAAGCTGGAAGTCAGATCTGGACTACAATATGTACCTTCCATCAACTCCTGGCTACATGGCTCAGGAAGAAATCTTTGCAGTTAATCTGGAGATAGGTTGGTAACATCCCTGCATGGTCCAAAATGCCTGGGTTAGGGCTATACCTCCGTGAAAAATTACAGAGAGAGAGGCATAGATCTGTGGCCATTAGGTAAAAGGTATGATAGGAAAGAACAGCACAAATGGGGTATAAATAAAATCTTTTAACAATATGTCAGGCTTTCTCACAGTCGTTGTCTCTGTAGAATAAGCTGAATGCTTCCCCCCTTCTGTATGGTGACTTGGCAGAATAAGAAGAGAATCATGTAACGTCTTTGTGTTGATTAAAATGAATTATCCTGTGGAAATGACAGCAGTTTTTCCATTGGATGATTTAACCATATGCCTGTGTCATTGAGAAAGTTACCATATGTTTGCCAACCAAATGTCATAATTCATTTGGGTGGGATTTGCGCAGTGAAACCATGAGTAAAGATGAATAAAACATTTTTATTCATATATACATTTAGAGTCTGCTCTTCAGCTCTTTCCTTACACTTGAACGGGGTTGCTTTTGCTGCCACAGACTTGTAACGTGGCCATCTGGGCAGTGTGACTGGAGAGCATCCATAAAAATGATTGATGAGAAGAAATATCCAAGGACTGCTTTGTAGAGTGGCTCTTGTGTACTCCTTCTTCATTGTGATTTCAAAGCTGGAGATGGAAATAATCAGAAAGCATGACCTCCACAGTCCCCTCACGTGGCTGCGGAGATTGCTTCCGTCTGTGGTTCTGAGTTGTGACCGGATTCCACCTCTTACCCAGAGGCTGTGAAGAGGGACACGTCCAGAGAACACACCCATCTATCCGCCGCAAGGACGTGCACAAGCTCCTTGTTTATCAGAAGAATCTGAAGTGAGAGCTAAAATATGCCAAGAAAAGAAATAGAAGACAATTAGGACAAATTGTGTTTTTAAGAGGTGTTTCTGGTGAAAAGTGAGATTTGGGGAGTTCGATACCTAAAAGGCATCTTCCAGTATATTATATCAAAACGTTAAAGCAACCTGCAGGAAGATGGCTCTGATGTCCCTCTTGTATGGAAAGGATAATGTTAAATATCATAAAGCATTTGGTATCTACTTCACATTTTCCCTCATTAGACAACGTATCAGGTGGCACAGAAATTCACCACTGGGGTCTAACACTAATGTATCTTTAAATTTTGAGTGCCTTAAGTTTCATGGTTGGTTACTGTCATTTTTATATAACTCTAGTTAAATAGTTATTTCTATAAGAGTTATACATTAAACAAATAACTTAAGTATTCGCCCCCAAGTTCATATTTATTAAAGAAAATAACTTCAAAAAACTCTGTTATAATCATAGAAGTTAAAAAATTAAAAAGCCAGGTGGTGGTGGTGCATACCTTTAATCCCAGCACTTGGGAGGCAGCGCCAGGCAGATCTTTGTGAGTTCAAGGCCAGCCTGGACTACAAGAGCTAGTTCCAGGACAGGCTCCAAAGCTACAGAGAAACCCTGTCTTGAAAAACAAACAAACAAACAAAAATTTGCAATAAAAGGAGAGTGCTGTAAGAAGGAAGAGAATGATTAATTTTCCAGAACAAAATCTGGGTTGTCTGCGAGCTGCCACTGTCACGGGGCCTGCAGCAGCTGAAGGTGCAGTAGAAAGAATTTTAATAAAAGGGAACAGGAATAATCATCCCAATCCATTTCTCTAGTTCATGTTTTTAAATTCTAAAACAAAAAAACTTTCAAGAAATACATTTATCATAAATATTCAGCTTCAGAACTTTTCTGAAGCAGGTATTTGTACAGCAACAAGGCAAAGCACGAGACACACCCCCAAAATCATCAGTCAGGGTCAGCATCATGGCTGCCCTGAGCCTGCTGCTGACGTGGATCCTCTGCTCAGTTTATGCTCTTTCTTTGTATTCATAATGATTTTTAAGAGTTATTTTATGCACATTGGTGTTTTGCCTACATGCATATCTGTACACTGTGTGCCTGCAGTGCCCAAAGAGGCCAGAAGGGTGCAGTGGATCCCCTGGACCTGGAGTTACAGACAGCAGTGAACCACCATGTGGGTGCTAGGAATCCAATCCCAATCTTCTGGAAGAGCTGCCAGTGCTCTTAACTGCCAAACCATCTCTCCAACCCTCATAATCATTTTTTTTTAAGCAAAGGGCCCAGCATTTTCATTTGGCTTGACCCCATAGTTTATAAAGCTGGAGAGATAACTCGATGGCTAAAGTGCTGGCCCCCAAGTGTGGAGACTGAAGACTGGATGCCCAGGATTCCTGCCAATACAGGGTAGTTACTTACCTGTCATGCAAAGACAAGGGATCCCTGGGGTAACCTGGGTAGCTAGAACAGCTGAATTGGCAAGATTTGGTTTCAGTGAGAGGCCTTGCCTCAACAAATAAAGTGGAGAGAAGTCAAAGAGGGCATTGCTGCATGACAAAACATATCCTAGGGAGATATATCACTTACATCTACCCAGCCCCAGACAGGAAACCCACAACAGAATAAAGTACCAGTCCCACCAAAGTCCAACATGGTCCAACAGTAGGTTTTATTGGGGCTACTACAGAAGCAAAAATGACTCAGACAGCTGCAGCACTAAACCCCACCCCAGAATGGGTGACAGCTCACAAACCTGGGAACCTGGAGCCCTCTGCACAGCCTGCAGGCAGCTCCGTGGGTTGGAGTGGCCTTTGCAGTGCCTCAGTTGGTCAGAACCTCTTCTACACAGCTTGGCTTGTTTCTGTTTCTTCCAGGCAGCTGACTTGGTCTCAAGAGTCTTCTTGCAACTTGCCTTGTCTCAGTCTTCCTTACTGCTTAGTTTTTCTGAGTGACTCTCAGCTTTTACTGCTTACTCTGGCAGAGGGGACTTAGTGAATCTAGTCAGTTTCAGGACTTCTTAAAACAACTCTGAGTTGTTTACCTTCTTATTACTTACTCTGGCAGAAAGGGAAATAGTTAATCTGGTCAATTTCAGGAACTTCCTGAAGTTATTTTCAGTTGTTTACCTTCTAGTTTAAGGTGCCTCCCTACAGAGTTGAATGTTTCAGTCTCTGAGGAAATTGTTACACAATGGGCGTCAATGTCCGTTTTGGGCCTCCACACACATACACACACAGGGTCACTTATATACACACGTACACATACAAATGAGGGCTGCAGAGATGGCTCAGTGGTTAAGAGCCCTGCCTGCTCTTCCAAAGGTCCTAAATTCAATTTCCAGCAACCACATGGCGGCTTACAACCATCTGTAAAGAGATCTGGTGCCCTTCAATCATCCTCATCAGTTTAGAGCATGAAATCCAATATGAACAAGTTCAACAGCCGCCATATACAGGCTGCCCATGCCTGCTTCAGCATTGCCAGGGCATGAATTTCATTTCATTTCATTCACACATACAAATGAAGAAAAGGAACATAGTTCAAAGAACCAAATGCTATTTCTGCATGCCACTGAAGCCAAGAAAGAAAGGAGTTTTGCCCCAGGACAGAATGGACAAACATAACTGCATATGTGTGTAGATATGTTTTTATATATTTACGCAACCTTTTTGGCATGCAAGAAGTGATATAGATGTAGTGAACGACAAGAAATGTTATGTGTAAAAAGTGAAGTGGAGTCAGTAATATGAGGCTACATAACAAAGTTGACAATAGGACTTACAGGGACACACACACAGTGGGATGCTCCCTCCCAGACTGACCATCTCCCGGACCATGGACTAGGCACAAACCACACCCAAACACCTGCTTCCACAGAGATACAGTTTATTAAGCCAGGAAGAAAGGTAAAGTGGCTCATTTCTGACTCAAGCAGAAAACAGCAGCAAATGACCTTACAGGTTTGATTCCTAAGGGAAAAACGGGGGCGGTCTGTGTTAGAATGGGCTAGGTTGTAGTAGTGTATTTTGATTGGGCTTGTTAATTAGAGTAGCCAAAAGGAGGCTTTGGCTGCTGGACTTCAGTGCTTTGATAGTTGGACCTTAGTGATCAGCCAAAGTGACCTCAAAGACCTCTCCCACAGTGACACACTTCCTACAACAAGGCCGTGCCTCCTAATAGTGCCACTCCCTTTGGGGGTCATTTTCTTTCAAACCACCACACCTAGTTTCTTAAGCTGGGATGATTGGAATAGATAAGCTGGGTGGTTCTAGCCAGGGTTACTCTTGGAGTTATACTTAATGAAAGTCTGGCGGATTAACATCTAGCTTCACTGCTTTAGTTGACTGCCAGATTGAGGAGGCTGGAACAAGGCCTTTTTTAAATACTCTCTTCCACATAGTTGATTGGCTCTCTGGAAGACAGAAACTGTTTTTTCCCAAGATGAGAAATTCAAGAGACAGAAGCTTCAGACTTTAATGATCTAACCTAGAAAGTGATCCGCCGTCACTTCAATCATGTTCTGTTCATCATTCTCACCAACCATGATGGGAAGAATTCCAAATGTGGTTATAGAAGTGTAGCATGCAATGGAGCTATCCTGAAGACTAATTGCCACATATATCGAGCAAATCTTCTAGCATTTTTTAAGCTAGACATTCAAATTTTAAAAGAAAGGCAGGTTAAAAGTCCTGCACTATGTCTATTTCATAAATTTTTGGATATCTGGAATCAAAATAAAATTTTTAATATTTTCTCAGATTTGTTGTAGAGATCCATACAGTATTAGATATTCTCATAGACAAAGAACAAGTCTTTGCATGATGTATACCTAAAGTAAATCAAGGTTTTAAAGTGTAGCTCTTAATGAAAATATAAGAGATTGTACCCATCTCTCACATTAAAGTTATTGGGAAAATGGGGAGATTCTATACAAAATCAGTTGAAAGAAAAGTGCATCTCTGGGACAGGTTTGGAATTTGATGCTGAAATGATAGACGGGTTCATCAAATACCAGTCTCAATTTCTTTTTTCAGCCAGTCTCTTACCTCTGTGAATGGTGGAAAGGTGAAAGCTAAGATTCTCAGCTTCCCTTCCATCTTGGGGAACAGTCACTTCAGGTCTAGGAACAGATCTCTGGAAGTCAGGGGGATTTGGGGCTTAAGGCAAAACAGAAGACCCTCCTTGAATTAATTTGATATCCTAGCCCACCCCCTTTGCCACAAAAGCCTACTTGATTTCTGATTGCGCTGAGCTTTCAAACTAAATCAAAAGCCCTTCAGTTATAGACATCTTGTCACAGGCTAAATAAATATTTGTTTAGTCCTCTGTCCCCTTGGTTGGGTTTTCTGCTTCTTGAAGTCATAAGTATTCCTAATCCTTTCTGTGAGTTCATCTTAGAAGATATTAAAAGTAAAGTCAGATGAACCCTATGAGGACAGAAAGGGATGCTGAGAAAACATCAGTGGCTTATTGAATGATTGTTTCTAAACAATTCCTTGTGTATCTTAATTTCCTCCATTAAGCTGCTGAAGGGATAAGACAGATCTGATTTATACATTATATTATTATTATCATTCTCGCTGCTGTTGCTTTTGTTGTTTTTACCTTAGTTTCTAACCACAGTAGGTAAGTCCAGACCCCCGGATGAGGGATTCCCCTCTATATGCTATGAATATGTTTTATTACCATTCGTTAATAAAGAACTACTTTGGCCTATGCCAGGGCAGAATATAGCCAAGCTGGAAGAGATATATAGAGAGAGTAGGCAGAGTCAAGGAGACGCCATGTAGCTGCCCAAGAAGCAAGAGGTAACAAACCATGAGCCTCGTGGTAAAATATAAAATAATAGAAATGGGTTAATTTAAGATGTAAGAGATAGCTAGGAATACGCCTAAGTTATCGGCCAAGCAGTGTTGTAATTAATAAAGTTTCTGTGTGGTTATTTGAGTCTGGGCAGCCAGGAAATGAAAGAGCAGCGTCTGTCTACAACCCTCTTTCCTCTTCACAAATACACTTAAGAGTCTATAAGTTTGTCATGCTGGTTCCTTCCCTAGACAGCCTTCCTGGCTGCTTAGTGGGCTGCCTGCACTACTGCATTAGCACACTACATTGATGTTTTTCTACAGCTGTCAACATCCAAAGTGACTATCGCTTGTGCTAGTAATTGTCTGCTGCTGTCAGGTCTAACTGCTATAACTACTTGTGCTGCAAGTTTGGCACCAAATGCCAGGGTCCATATCCTCAGCATCGATGGTGTTTTAAAAGCTTGTTCTTTTTTTTTTTTTTTTTTTGAGACAGGGTTTCTCTGTAGCTTTGGAGCCTGTCCTGGAACTAGCTCTTGTAGACCAGGCTGGCCTCGAACTCACAGAGATCCACCTGCCTCTGCCT
This sequence comes from Ondatra zibethicus, assembly GCA_004026605.1. NCBI lineage: Eukaryota > Metazoa > Chordata > Mammalia > Rodentia > Cricetidae > Ondatra > Ondatra zibethicus. The sequence goes on along the minus strand of PVIU01005703.1, from coordinate 98,109 downwards.
CCTGAGTGCTGGCATTAAAGGCGTGCGCCACCACCGCCCGGCTTTAAAAGCTTGTTCTTAGAAAAGCCTTCCTTCTCCCTGGGGAAACTGGTAATTTCAAAATGTTATCCATCATATAAATCCTGTGTTTGACTGGCATATCCCTTTGAGGATTTCTGCTGTCCTTCAATCAGACTTTAGAACCTGAATCATATTTTCCCAAAGGTAACTTTGACTTTTTTAGAACAGTGCAGGGCTTCTTATTTGCTATGTTTTCAACTCCCCTTTGACTGAGAAATTTCCATGTGATTTGGGGAATATAAGAATGTAAAATAGATATGCAAATCAAACATTTACTGATATCAAAACCTAAATTTATCTTAAAATAGTTTTAGTTATACATATAATTTTCCACTTGTTAAAGAAGAAGGCAAATTTCCATACTAATGAGATAATGTGCTGTATTTATTTTTACATAAAGAATTAAATCTTGGCAGGATATTGATACTGTAGGACACAGAGCATCTTCAATGTTTTATTGAGTTGATTGATATTTATTTTATAATCATCGATGCTGAGAACACTGTTTTGGAAAAAAATACATCTTACAAAATGGCAGAAATATGTTTAGGCCTGTTTTATAAATTATTGGAACATACATCTTAATCCCAAACCAGAATTCACTTAACAATATTTTATGAAACTCAATTTAGCAATTCAGATAGCAGTATTGAAAATCAAGCGATCCAGTACAACTCAAAACTGTGCAAATTTGGTACTTACATGCAGAAGAATGATGGTGGGTATACTGGATGGTTTTCTGTATCAACTTGACACGAGCAAAAGTCATCAGAGGAAGGAGCCTCAGTTGAGAAAATGCCTCCTTGAGATCCAACTGTAAGGCATTTTCTCATTTAGTAATCAATGGGAAAGGGGCCAGCTCATGGTGGGTGGTGCCACCCCTGGGCTGCTTGCTGGTCCTGGCTTCTACAAGGTGGGTTGAGCAAGCCATGGGAAACAAGTCAGTTATCAGCATCCCCTCCATGGACTCTATATCAGCTCCTGCCTCCAGGATCCTGTCCTGTTTGAGTTCCTGCACTGACTTCCTTCAGTGATGAACACCAATGCTGAATTGTAAACCTAATAAACCCTTTCCTCCCCAACTTGCCTTTTGGCCATGGTGTTTTGTAGCAGTGATAGAATCCTGGGATAAGACAGTAGGGAAATATAAAAAGCTGTTTTCCTCAATGGTGGTGCATGCTTTTAATCCTACCACTCAGTAGGCAGAGGCAAGCAGATCTCTGTGAGTTCGAGGCCAGCCTGGTCTACCAAACAAGTTTCAGTTACACACAGAAACCTGGTGTAGGAGGTCCTTCTGTCTATGTGTTGCTTTCATTGGTTTAATAAAGACACTGTCTTGGCCTTTTGATAGGGCAGAACTTAGGTGGGGAAGACAGAACAGAATGCTGGGAAGAGAGGCAGAGTGGCAGACGCCATGAAGCTCCTGCCTGAGACTGACGCTGGTTAGAATCTTTCCCAGTAAGCCATGACCTTGTGGTGTTACATAGATTGGTAGAAATGGGTTAGATCAGGATGTGAGAGTTGGCCAAGAAGAGGCTAGATATGATGGGCCAGGCAGTAATTTAATTAATACAGTTTCTGTGTGATTATTTCAGGTGTAAGATAGCTGGGCGGCTGGGACCAAAAGCAGGCCCACTCCTCATGCTACAGAAACCCTGTCTTGAAGAAAAAAAAATGTTTTCCATATTTAAACTATGATGTTTCTATAGGAAGAGAAATTTTTGAAAGTTCAGTAAAAACCTGAAACTCATACAATAATCTTGCATCTGAGCTGAGGTCCTCCTGTCCATATGTTTGCACTGTTCACCATGAAGGCCTGTACAACACAAAGTGTGCTGTGTGTTCTAAGTGAAGTTGTGGAATACAACACAGAATCTCTAAGAATACTTTCAAGAAAATTTTGGGTCTGAAATCATGTCAGCAAATATAACCCATGTTTGTCCTATATTTGCAGAGTTGAGAATATGTCATTTCCCAGACATAGTGGGACATTATTTGGGAGAAGAGGCAGATTTCTTTTAAGCCTCTGGAAAACCTCAGAGAAAACAGACAGAAGCCTGGGAGCACAGTGACAAAGAGAGCAGAGATGGTAGGGGATGACATATCAGAAGGGACATTGACCACAGAGGGAGACCGTTCCTGAACAGTAGCAGATCCACTCGGGAGAATGCACCTAATCCTCTTGACCGACTACCTGATTACGCAAACAGGCAGCCATGTTCAGTTGCCCCAAAGGTCAGAACCTGAATGTACTTTAGCCCACATTCAGGACAAACAGGCAGCTAACTGTCCCCAGCAGGCTGGCTCAGGGACTTTGTCAATGAGAGGCCATTTCTCTGCAACTTTTGATTATAATAATATTAGCACATGAGATATGAAATTCCCATGAAGAGACAATTAAATAAGAAGAAAATCATTCTCTAAGCAGGTATTTGGGGCTCTTAAATTAATCCCTGTTTGTAGACTACTTAAGAGTCTAAATTGAGCTGCCAGTTAAGGCAGTCATGAGAAGCCTAACCTTGTACAGAAAATAATTCTATAAAATAAAGACAAAAGATTATCAACCGAAATATTAAGGTATGTTTTAAGTGATTTATTTTTATTTTTCCTGCATTTCTAAACAAATCTTTATGACAAGGACATACCACTTACAAAATGAAAAGGATGTAAATAGTTTTGGTAGTGACACTACCTCCTATAACATTTTGTGGACAACAAACAAAAGAGCTATTCAAAATGACTAATTCAGAATTCAGTTGGGCTTTATTGTAAGATAGCATCCATTTGAGAGAAAGGGGTATCAGAAGATCACATTGGCAACAATTTTTTTGAACTCATTTAATTTCCTACGTCTGATGAAATTTTGATGACAGGGTCACAAATAGACTAAGGGTACAGAAACATGGGGGTGGGGTGTAGAGTTCATTTTATAATTATGTATTTGTATGTGCTACAAAAAAGAAGTGTTCAGAAATTTCAGCTGATTTTGATCTGACATACTTGAGAGGAGTTATCAACATCTAATTTCTTGAGAAGGTGACTTGGCATCTTCATAAATACATGTACGCAAATTTAGTAACCTAGCATCTTCATGCCATGTGTGGCCCAGACGGTGTGACAAACAGCTTTGTTTCTTCTGAGACTCCCCACCCACTTCTGGCTGCTCCCCTACCGAGCAGGTGCACTGCCAGTTTTTACAGTTATTTGCAGTGCTGCAACTTTTAAGTTCTCAGCTCATCTTCAGGTCGCCTGGCTTCTCTCTCTCTTCCCTTCCTGAAGAAGGAAGCTTCCTCCTGCCATCCATGTTCTTCAAGGCCTCTCTCTTTTTCCTCAGAAGCTGTTGTTCCATGGACATCCTATTATTCAGGTTTGCCTTTGCCCGTCTTTACTGATGCTCCTCTTCATTGGAAAAGCGAGCCAACACAGAACCATAAGCATGCTAGAAGAAAACACCAGCTCATGAAATCAGAGGTGGCTTCTTGCCTGTGACAGAAAACCCACAAAGGAAACCCATCAGGAAAAAGGCAAATTCAGAAAAGAAATATTTTAAAAAATTTTAAATTCAAAATCAAAAGTTAATCACAGATTACTGAAAATATTTTCAAAGTGTATATGACTGGCAGTAAGGTATACACATACACACGCACACACACACACACACGACAGTTACATAATATAGATTACATAACAAATATGATTCACAATAATTAAAAATAAATATGAAAGGGGCTGGAGAGATGGCTCAGAGGTTAGGAGCACTGGCTGCTCTTCCAGAGGTCCTGAGTTCAGTTCCCAGCAACCACATGGTGGCTCACAACCATCTATAATGAGATCTAGTACCCTCTTCTGGCGTGCAGACACACATTACAGAACACTGTACATAAATAAATAAATAAATATTTTAAAAAATAAATATGAAAGAAGTAAACATACTAAAGCATGTCTAATGCCTTTGACACTTGTGTAAGAGTAGCGATATGAGCACTTTCAAATGATAAACCCTGCCTTTTATTTGCTGATATATACTCACTATTTGACTGGCATTTTCCCACTGATGACAGCCAAACCAGCAACTACATCTATGGACAGACTAGTAGTTCATTTTTATTTCAAGAAACTCTGGCAACAAATGAAGGGCTTCTCTCCCACCCCCTTCAATTCCTGGTTTAGAAATCGACAAACCATGGGCTTGCACGCCAAATGCCGTCCACCACCTGTTTCCACAAAGGAAGTATCGTTGGCACTCTGCCAGGACCACTCATTTGCATACTGTCTAAGGAGGCTTGTATGCTGGATGGAACTTAGTAAAGAGAGAAAAGCCTGACATGTTTATGATCTAGCCCTTTATAGACAGTTTGAAGTGTCCACTTAGAATATTTAGCTTACACAAAACACATAAATATTTGATCAGTTTTCCAGGGTTACTCCTTTCTCATTCTATAGAATTATTTCTTAAAGACAGTAAGATTTTTAAGGATAGAAATCTCTTCACAGAAAGGAACTTTTAAAATATATTTTGTAGTCATTTGCTCTTATCACAAACGCTGAATAAAATAACAGTACTCTTTTGGTACCTAAGGCTTTACATGTCTTTTCTTAAAAGCAGAGCGAACAGCCATGAGAACAGTAACCGCAAGGCCATCCTGTGCTTTCAGGTATAGTCTTCCTAAGCTATGACTCAGATCTTTAATACTATCTCATGATTGCTCAATTATGTCATTCCCAGTAACACAGAGTTCCCACTAGGCAGATTCCTTACAGCAGACCCCACTGCTGGTGATATTTTACAAGTGAGACTTCCTGTCCCGAGCACAGGCCCTCATTGTCTCCATCAAAACCACAGGCTGAAGACTTGGTGGAGCCGCCGCTGCAGAGGGCTGATAGGCTTCCACTGTGTTAGGGGAAGTGGTGTGCTCCCATCCCTGCAGGGGGGAAGGGGGGCGCCTTTCATCTAGTGGTCTGTGAGATAAAGGGGAAAATTCTTTGTAACGAAGCTAAGCAATTTCTCCTATTCTTTCTATATTTGGTTCTCTTGAACAGAATGTTCTGAGGAGAGCAATCTTAAATGGACTGGGATTTTAGATGGCCCTTTCAACCAAGAAAACCTAGGATCAAATAAATCTCTCTAAAACCTCCCTTCCTCGGGCATCCTTGGCACCTTCTTCACACAGTCATAATACAAACTATTATGCATTATGTCATGCTGCATGACAGGAACACAGGTCTTCGCCATGGATCAGAGTCTCTGGCAAATCTAAGACCTGAGAGAAAAGGTTGGATCATGTACCTTTAAGAGGAGTGACTTTGAATTCTCACTTGTTTTCTAAAATTGACTAGAAGAATTAAAATATGCCAGGTCACTCAAAATGCATGATGGTCACTCAAAATGCAAACATACTGGATCATTGTGTTGTATCAGCCTGGCCCTATGGGACAACTCAGCCTAAGATAACTTTTTTATTGTGATAAGAATGGTTTTTATTTTCAATATTAAGCATATTAATTTATTTGTTAAGCCTACTTGCAATACCAAACTTATAAAAAAGAGACAAATGAGATAACAGCTGATTTGATTCTCGTATATACATATATATGTATGCATATGTGTGTGTATGTATGTATATATCAAGATTTTGTAAAGCTTGAATGATTTTCAGAGGTTGTTTAATTTAAAATTCTTCCATGCACATTATTTTGAAGAATAATAGAAGTAAAACAAAAGAGATTGGGGCACAGGTAATCCAGGCAGACAGTCACTGAGGTAAGAAGACCGAGAAGGGCTTTGTCTCACCTTAGTTATGATCCTAAGACTTTCCTGATACGTCTTGGATAATAACGATTCAAGCTCTATCAAGACCAGTCAAGGCCTTGTTCTTACAGCATGGCTGTTTAACCAGCAACAGGGCTGTATATGAAGTAACATGAAGTGTGTTGGCAATCCAAAGCATAAAACAAACAGCATGAAGCAATGACTGCCCAAATTGGAAAGTATTTTCAGAGGACCTTCTTGTCGGTTATTTTTCAAGTACCTTTGATAAAACTCTGAGCCAGGTACGTGATTCTATTAACATAAATTCAGTTATTTGACATGTATCTTTTAGAACTCTGCAAAGACATTAATCTTCCACTTTAAAATTGATATAGTTACTACCAACTTATTTTTGGCATTTTCAAGAGTAGGTGAACTTATCAAGAATGATTTATTTACCTGCAGTTAGTTCCGGGAGATCTTTGGACATCATGAAATTTAGCTCCTTTGTGTATGTAAATGGATTGTGCAGCTGAGCAGTTTTCTACTTGAGGATTTTACAGGTTCATTTTGTAGCATTCCTGTACCCTTGCAAGCCCAGAGCTGCACCTCACAGGGGGCTTAGCAGCTGCTCTGTGAGAGTGTAGGACAAGGATGGGCCTCTATTTACCCAGCATATCAAGGGTTAAGCTGCTCTTATCTGGTTTCCTTCCAACTATTTCCCAAAACCCTTTTCAGGCTGTCAGAAGATAATGTCTTCTTCACATAAGTCCTCTGCCGTTCAGAACTTGGGTGCCTCTCCCTTGGAGAGCATTATTCTCCTATTGCCACTAAAGTCAGTGTGGACTTTGATTACTCCAGCATCTTCAGGATCCAGGGAAACTTGAACATTGGCATATAGTTTTCTTTGGACCAAGGGGATGTTAAGGCTTATCAAGGGCTGTTAAAATCTTTTACCACAGATAGAGCTCAGAAAAGCAATGACTTATACATTCACTGATGGGCATTTATTGAGAATCTCCTAGCATAAGAAATACCACGAAACACGGAAGGTTCTAAAGATAAACCAGATGTGGATGCTGTCCCCTACAAGTCACATAGTTCTTAAGGTAATTAGACTTATTTTTGTAAATAATTATAGTATGGGGAAGATAACAACTCATAGAAAATCAAAATGAAACAATCAAACTCTGAGAAGAGGAAGTGAGATGTGTATGCTTTGAGCCAAGTTGAACAATCCAGGCCTGTTATCCAGGCTACTCAGAAGGCTGAGGCAGGCAGCTACCCGGAGCAACAGATCAAGTTCAAAACCAGCATAAGCAAATCTGTCTCTGTGTCGCTCTCTCTCTAGATATCTATATCTATGTGTGTATATACAGATAGATATATCATGGAAAACATAGCACTCCTAGCAAAAATGTGTTGAAACCTTGGCTTCATTTTGAATCACAATACCCATGTATATTATATACCCATGGTATATAATACCCATGTGGGTGTTAAACATTTCTTTTATTTTTTTTTTTTAAATCTACACTACCCCTTAAGCAATGGCTTCTCTGCAGGGGCCACAGCCTGAGGGGATTATGTTTTCTCAGGCTCTTTCAAAGCTACTAAGGGAAACTTTATCTAAATCTATAGAAGTCAAAATTCAAGGTTTGAGGTAGAATTCTGCTCCTCAGAGAGGATGAATAGCAAGCAGTTAACCTTCTCCCTTTGCTGGTGCCTTCCAAATACCCCAGCATCCTTCTCTCTGTCTTCAATTAAAAACCCTTGCTTCAGGAGGCAGAGGCAGGCGGATCTCTGTGAGTTCGAGGCCAACCTAGTCTACAAGAGCCAGTTCTAGGACAGGCTCCAAAGCTACAGAGAAACCCTGTCTCGAAAAACCACAAAATCAAAACAAAACAAAAAAAACTTGCTATACATTTTTCCTCCTTACCACTTCCTGTCAGCTCTTTGCCAACTCAGCGTCCTGCTCACAGGTTGATTTTATTTAATCAAACACTGTAGCTCCTGCACTACAGGACTGTATGTGAGCCAGGAACTAGGCTGGAGATTTAAAAACACACACACACAGAGACACGGGGACACAGGTCATCCTTGATACAAATATGCCAACTTTATCATGTGCAGGGGCAGCTTATATAGGGATCCTTAACTGATAGCCACGCCCCAGCTCTTGGGATTTCCAGCTGTAAAATCGACCAGAATTCACTCCCCTGCCATCAGGAACTCATGAGGGTCTGGGGCTCAGAGCAGCTGCAGGCACAGGAAAACAAGTTGTTTCACTCCAGCAGGCAAAGGGGCTGAGGCAGGTAAAGAAAGTCAAGGGGCCAGGAGTCTGCAGCCCCCAACAAAACACATCTTTAAATTGTTAACAAAGGCAGTATGAAAAAAAATGCAGCACACTTTAAAACAATAATCCCCAACATGTGGGAAATAACTGGGATGTAATATACTACTGAAAATGCCCAATAGCATCTTTCCATTATTGAAAAAGCCATGAAGCTTCAGTTAACGCCATCCACTTGTCTACAAGGATAGCTCTTACGGGACTGTCCAGCTGCTTGGGTCTGGGTAGCAACTGATGAATGTCTGGTGCACCACAGCTTTAACAAGTGTTGCTATCCACTCTCTATTCATTATTATTCCTTTGTGATACATCAGACTGCTGGAGGGGGCAGTCAGGACACGGGGGCCCTAGCTGCTCAGTTCTCTGCTGGGAATGGAGGGCTTTGCTGGCCAGATTCTCTTTAAGATACCTGGCTCAGCACTGTGGGCAGGGTAAATTTCATCACCACTATTTCATAGACAGGCAAACTAAGGTCAGGAAGCGTAATGGACTTGGCAAATGCCCCAGGTAGTAACTGAGGTCCAGGCTTGAGATTAGACACTAGGCATGAGGCATTTTCTTTCAGGTTACTCAAACTCACACCTTTGTGAGCATAGAGTGTACATATAGGCCCCACTGTATTAGTCAGGGTTCTCCAGAGAAGCAGAACTTATAGAATGAATCTCTCTCTACACACACATACATATATACATACATACAGAAAGGGGATTTATTACAATGACTTACATGCTGCAGTCCAGCTAATCTAACAATGGCTAGCTGTCAGCAGAAAGTCAAAGAATCCAGTAGCTGTTCAGGCCATGAGGTTGTATGTCTCAGCTGGTCTTCATTATATGCTGGGATACCAAAGAAGAAAACTCGAATGCCAGGGAAGGAATGGATCCGAGTTAGCAAGGCAAAGGCAAGCAGGCAAAGAGCAAAAGCTTTCTCCTTCTCTGTCCTTACAGAGATTTCCAGAAGAAGTTATGGCCCAAATTAAAAGTGAGTTTTCCTACCTCAAGATCCAGATCAAAGGCATGCATGTCTTCCTACCTCAAAAAAGGTTCATACAACAGGTGGATTCACCCACTTCAAACCAAGCAAAAAAATCTCTCATAATTGTGCTCTCCTTTCCTGGAATTTCTGCTCTTTCCAGATGTAGTCAAGTTGACAACCAGTTCTCCTATTCATCACACCACTTAGATGCAATAGCATTAACAACCAAGACAAACAAATGGGTAAAGTGTGATCAACTTTACACTTTAACAAAACACATCTTTACAAGAACCTGTGCAGCCAGGTGTTGAGTTGAGAATCTGTGGACTCCTTCAAGGGCCAAGCTGGAAGAAGTCAGGGCACCGGTGACTCCACCGTCCTTTCAAGGGGCCCACAGCACCTCAACAAATGTGCGCAGCCCAATAAAGAACTACCAATTCGATATGAGTAAATGGGGATTCCCCAAAAGATCCTTGAGGTGGTTTTCCATAGGGTATTTCAAAGCTCCTACCACGTCTAGACGAGGAAGCGCCATCCAAATAGTGTTATTTTCACAAGAAAAGAGCAAAGCATGGTCATGGGGGGGGGTGTGTGCTCCTCCTTTGTCTTCAAGCGGTTTGACTGCTCTACAATCAAATACCTAGGTTGTAATCCTTGCTTTGCCACGCCCAGACGAGCTACTGAACCCCTGGGAACCTCAGTTTGTTCATCTTTAAAATGGCCGTAGAAGTAATTACTATGAGGGGTAATTGAGATAGTGCATGCAAAACACTTGGCAGAATGTTGGCAGGATTCTGCCCAGCTGTATTAAATAAAGTGATTCAGAGATAATTCTCTGAAGAATTATATCAGCATAATTAAATCGAAGCAATCAGTAGTTGACCATGAAAAAAAAAAAACTTTCTCCACTAAATGGCAGAGCGAGCGCCGTCAACGGATTGAGGCACGGGATACAGAACTCCCGCAGGACTCTGCTGGCTGGAACTTACCACTGCGGACGCAAACTTAAGGCTTGCAGTCTAGAGTCTGGGGCAGGCCCACTCGTAAATGGGGCCAAGAGGACTGCGGTAACTCGGAACCAAAAGCACGTATCTACACACTGCTCCGTCCTCCCTGCAGTGAGGTTGAAGCAGAACCTAGTGGCAGAAGATAAGAAGACTGACCACTGAGCACCGGCTAACACAGATCCGATCCCCACCGCTCTGCACTCGGCGGCTCCCACAGCCAGTGCTGTGCGCTGACAGGTCTAGACATCTCTCCTAGCAAGGAACTATAGAGACTCGGGACAAGTCCAGGCGTCACCTCGCATCCTTGTGCTAGTGAACCGAGCCAAGTCCTGCGACTGCCCGCCCCACTATGAAGAGCTTGGAAAGAGGCAAGCCTGGGCAGACCCATCTCTCCTGCTGCCACGAGCTCCCGGTGGCTCATTGCTCATCCTTCCTCCCAGCAAAGATTTAAGTTAGAAACTTGAGGATTTCTTGCAGACCGAGAGTAGCAATGAACCCTAGCTGCTCCCTTTAAGAAACGGTCATGACTGGGTTTGAAGAAAGCAGACTCCCTCCTAAACACCAACAAAGGACTATATTTAGTTCGGAGCACTCCGCCTAAATTCCTTCTTTTCCCCTCTCAGCTTCAGATACACAGGCCCAGGCAGTGGGTGGAAGGGGGCGGGGAGCAGTGGAGAAGGAACAGCTGGGCCTCCGCCTCTCCGCTCAATCTCTATAAATAACCAATCCCGAGCGGAGGCGACTTTCCAACCAATGAAGCTGTCTAAAGTGACAAAACCTCGGCAGCAGCCAATGGGAAAACATTTGGGGGTGTGAGACTCGCATCCTGGGGCCAATGAGTTGGGAGTCTGGGAGAGGTAATTTGAGCTGGCGTGTGGGTGTGCGGTGCGAAACCTTCCTACTTGCAGCCCCCAAACCTGCTCGGCCGACTGAGCATGCCCTGACTCTAGGTGCGAGAGCCGTACATCTTCCTCGAGGCTAGATCCGTTAGCCGGATTTTGGCTCCAGCCAAAGGGGAGGTTGCACGGCCCCACGAATCCTGCCACAAGGCTGCGGTGCCCCCATTAATTCCCACCCCCAGCTCCAAGTCCGGGCAGGGAGTCGGGACGAGTTTTTTGCAAGAAAGCGACACGAGAACACTACGTCAAGTCGGGGCACACTCTGTGTTGCCTGGCTTGGCTTGCAAATGTCAGGTGTGGACCCGGAGAAGCGTGCACCGATTGGGGCTCGGCGACTGGTGTCTATCCGCCTTTGACAGCGCAAGGTGGCGAAAAGGACACAGCCAGCTGCTGTCCGATGAGCCCACGAGAGACTCGCAGCGCCCCGAAAGGAGGTAGCTTCGGTCCGGAGCTTTCCACCTACAGGCACAGGCAGGATTGCCCAGTTCCAAGCTTCGCGCCGCCACGCCCAGTCCCGGCTCGCCACACCCTCTAGCCACGCCTCCTCCCGACGCTGCGGAAAATCCGGAGCGGAGCTCGGGCGGGGCGCCGCAGGAGGCTCACTGGGCATGCTCGGCGGGGCGGGGGAGGGCCGGGCTGCGCGCGGCGAGTAGGAAGCCCTCGCCCAGCGGAGGCTGCGGGAGAGAGAGAGAGCGAGAGAGCGATGGGCTGCGGAGCTGGGCGCACGTTCCGCGGGGACACATGCCACGCGTGTCCCAGTCGGACGCTCAATTAGCATCCGCCTCTGCAGCCAGCCGCCACCGCCTCCCGGCCCTCTCGGGCTGCCGTGGAGAGGAGCTCCAGCGGTTGCCTTGCTCCGGCTGCGCGCATTGTCCTCAGGGTCCTCTTGCCAGGGCTGCAGCGGGGCCCGGGACCCTCGCCCCAGGGACGCGCCCCCGCCACCGGTCGGCCCGGCGCGGGGCTCTGCTAGCCGATCGGTGATCCCGCGCTCCCGGGCCACTCTCGCCGGGGCTTTTCCTGCGGAACGGAGGAAGAGGAGAAGTCTACCCGCCCAGCCCAGCCTTCCCCAACGCGCAGCCCCGACGGGGCCGCGGCAGGCGCGACGAGGGCGCCGACGGAGCCATGAGAGAGTACAAAGTGGTGGTGCTGGGCTCGGGCGGTGTGGGCAAGTCCGCGCTCACTGTGCAGTTCGTGACAGGTTCCTTCATCGAGAAGTACGACCCGACCATCGAGGACTTCTACCGCAAGGAGATTGAGGTGGATTCGTCGCCGTCGGTGCTGGAGATCCTGGACACCGCGGGCACCGAGCAGTTCGCATCCATGCGGGACCTGTACATCAAGAATGGCCAGGGTTTCATCCTTGTCTACAGCTTGGTCAACCAGCAGAGCTTCCAGGACATCAAACCCATGCGGGACCAGATCATCCGCGTGAAGCGGTACGAGCGCGTACCTATGATCCTGGTGGGCAACAAGGTGGACCTGGAGGGCGAGCGCGAGGTCTCTTACGGCGAGGGCAAGGCCCTGGCCGAGGAGTGGAGCTGCCCCTTCATGGAGACATCCGCCAAAAACAAAGCCTCAGTGGATGAGCTGTTCGCAGAGATCGTTCGGCAGATGAACTACGCGGCACAGCCCAACGGCGACGAGGGCTGCTGCTCGGCCTGCGTGATCCTGTGAAGCGCCGGCTGCCGCCGGGCGCTGGCCACGCTCTGTGCACAAAGCCAAACACACCCGATTCTCTTAATGTGATTGTCTTCTTGCTTTGAGATTGGAGACGACTTTGTATTGGCCGGGATGTCCGAGGAACCTGGCTGACTTGCGTGGCCAGCATCCCCAGCCTGCAGCTGGGGTCCGAGGGGGTGTCGGTTCCTGACCATCCAAGACCCTGATGGAAATGTGGCTTTTTTTTGCAGCGTGTACGTTCCTCATTGATTTCGGTTCATGCATAATTTTTCCCGTTTAAGTAGCCATCAAGGCGCAGTGTTGGCTGCTTGACACTGGCAAGCAAAAGTTTCAAGCCTGAAAAAGAAAATGGGGGTGGGGAGGTGGAGGAAGTGGAGGGGAAGAAGGAGGCAGGGGGAGGGTTCCCTCAAACAACTGTTCATAGTTCCAAGTTCTAAACACAAGGAAGGAGGTCTGAGAAAACCATATGAAGGAGCCAGAGGGGAAGAAACTTGATTTTTTTCCCCCCTTGTTTTCCAGGATTATTTGTAAATTAAGACCAGGGGTTCCTTTTCTGCCAGCTTGGAAGGGCAACCCAGGGACTGATTACGATTCTGAGGATGTCTATGCAAAGTTGGGTTCTTGTTACAGTGTATCCAATCTGAAGTATTGCACATGTGAACTGGGACTGTTAACACTGATGCCAATACAGTGTGGGGTGCCAGGAAGTGTCTGCTGATATTTGTGGGAAAAAAAATCTATTTTGATTACCTACTGTATCAAAGGGGAGTCTGGGGGAGAATGGTAGTATTTTTTTTTAATCAGCTGTGAAAAAAATGTTAAAAGATCTGCACATTTTTGTGTGTGCTATTATGTGTGTGTGTGCTATTGTGTGTAAGTATAGCTTTTTGTGTGCGTGTGTGGTTGGCAGTGACAGATTTTTGCTGACTAGCTTTTAAAAATACAATACAAAGACTTCGTAAATGTGATTCAGGGCCCCCAGCACCCCTGTGTCTGCAGAGTGCCTTCAAACTCAGCTGTTCCAGCCGGTGCCAACCTGTGAATTCCCACCATATCCCAGAATCTGCTGTTCTGCTGCCCCCCCAAAACCACTTTAAGTATCTTCCTGAAAGAGCCAGGACAAATGGGGCCTGTTAGTCCATGAACTGCTTCATTAATATTTTAGCTTTCTTAATGTTAAGCCCATGTCTGGAATGTTTTTCTCCCTTCATTTTGTTCAGATTTCAGGTTTTAGCCCCCTTTTCTGTTGCATTCGGAGTGTCTCTGTCATTTGTCTGAGGGTGTCCTCCAGAAGCTAAGAGCAGAATTTTATTGTGATGTACCACGAGAATTCTAACAAATTGTAACTTTTAATTCCACTAATTTGGTCATTGTCTTTTCACTTGAAGACTTTTAATACAAATGTCATTTTTAAAGAAACCCCAAACAATTTGTGTTTTTGTGTTTCATATTCAGTGATATACAGTATCCATGGTATTGGTGTCAAGTGGAGGTGGACCGGGCCTCCCTGAGTTATTTGTCGAATTTTGAAGATAGAATTATTTCAATGACAAATTGGGTGACAGTGTTTCCAAGTTTTTATTTCAAAGTGGAGAAAATTATCAGGGCCTAGACATACCAACTGACTCCCCAGAGGAGGAAGTGTATTGAGTCTGTTCTGCTGACAATGAGCCATGAACTTCACTGTTGTAGCAAAGGGGAGAAGCCTACTGCTAGCACCCTCTTAGATCTGGGAAAGTTACATCCATCTTGGCGAATGTGGGGGGTGCTTTCTATTTGTCCTGGTTTTGTTTTGTCTGTTTATGTCACGCCACAATCAGAAGTGTTCTTAACTTTGTCCTCACACACAGCAGTATTTGGAGTGTATTATGCTAACCGTTATCTCAGCCATTCAAAGTTTTCATTTGGAACCAAATCATTAGATTCAAAACAAAACAAAAAGTAATAAACCATGTAAAGAGGATTCCCTTGCTCTCTTTAGTTTGTGGATCATATTTGACCACAAACGTTTTCTTTTAACAGTAGTAGGAGGAGGCAGTGTGCATTGTTACTTTTTATGTGTATTTTCCTTGGGCTCTCTAGGACAATAATCTTACCTGTAAGAGATGATACCATAGGTTTCTGAGGCAAAGCTGAAGCCTGAAGAGTATTAACCAAGGAATTTATTCTTTGACAAAGCCAAAAGAGATCACAGGTTTCTTTAAAGTGATATCAATATATCTTGCCTTAATTATTATTTTTTTTTTGCGGGGGTGGGGGTTGTTCATCCAGGTTGCATTTCACTATTCCAGTGGGGAGGGAGAACAGTTTTGCCTGTCTTGGCCTTTATTTATATTCCAACTCTGACCTCATGTCTCTATTAGTATCAAACACAATTACGTTTCTACGTCTAAACATTGGGACTACTCAAAATCATGTTTTTGCAAGAATGCATTCTTCCATTTGAATAATTGTGGTTGCTTAAGTAGATTGAAGTTGATGCACAGCCTGAAAATGTGTCAAGCTCTGTTGGAAGGGTTGTTTTGTTTTGTTTTTTTTTTAAATGTGTTTGGTCCCTCTTTTGTCATTATTTGGACGGCTTTGGGCAAAAGTGTTGCCAAGTATATGGCTCATAGGAAATGTGCATACTCCTTACAGAAAATATTCGAAGGTGGATGGTGAAATAGATTGCTGGTGTGCCAATCACCTCCACAGAGGGTTTTGTGGAGGTCAAAAAACAGGACAGGTTTTTTTTTTTGTTGTTGTTGTTTTTTTAAACAAAATAAAACAAAAACATGTTTCTACTGAGTACTGTAAAATGCTTTTGGACTGTAAAATTAAAGCTGCTGCAGGAAAATGAAGGTCTGAGTTGTTTGGCTTTCGCCTGTTAGGTTCATGGCAAAATAGAAATTTGGAGGGTTTTTTTTTTTCTTTCTTGAAGAAATGTTGAAAAACCTCATCTAGTGTGGTGTGGAGACAAAAACATTTGTTTCAGTGAGAAAGCAGAGCTGGTTTAACTGCTTAAGGAAGTGAGTCAGGGAGGGTGGGGTTTGTCCTAATGTAATCACCTGTCAATACAAATTGGGGGGGAGGTGCTTCCTGAGGGAGTGAGAAATCCTCTAAACTTGACCCCTACTGGGTGTGTGGGTTTGGTTTTTTGCTTTGTTTTATTTGTTTGTTGAAACAGCTTTTCTTTGGGCCCCTGACAGCCAGCCCAGTTTTCTGTCATGTCAAAGCATTATTTTTGTTCATTTGTTAACTCCTCAGGAAACCTAAAGGTGTCTGCTCAAGTCTTACCCTTTGATCTTCCGGTAACCGGTTTCCATCCTAATGGCTAAGGTAGTTCATTGACTCACACTGAGAAACCAGGTCTATTTGAAGATAGTCTTTAGAGGCTTCCTACAACGTGAATACTGCATATTTCCACTGGGTGAGAATCCCAAGTGTCTCCTTTACTTAGTGTTTTGGTCATTTTGTTATCACTCTACCTTCTAGACGATGGAAAGTTATATGGAGCAGGAGTTTGGGGAAGTAAATGTGAAATGCCTTATCTATCATAAAATAGCTTGCTCTGTAAATGTGAGGAAAACCAATATTGAATTTGGAGATGGCCACGGTGTGTTAAAATGCTAACGTTTGCCAGTACCTGCTTAATGGCAGTAAGCTTGCTAATATAAATGTTCTCTAGGAAATGTTACAGGTCTAAAAATCAAGAATATACTATTCTTGGTTGTGATATTTTATTCAAACTACAAGAATGATTTGAATGCCTTTATTTGATGTGGCACTGGTAAGCAAAGCACTTGATCACAGTAACACTTTGGTGATTTGAGACAATAGGGGTCACTGGTTCCTGAGGCTCCCAAACCGCATATGAGACTAACTTGCAGGTTAAACCAATCTCTATGAGTGCTTCCTATTCAGTGGACCTGGAGTAGATGCTCATATTTCAGGTGACAATGATGTTGCTGGTTTGAGACTCAAAGATTAAGCCCCAGCACTAAACGTGTGTCACACTAAAATCTACCTAGGAATTGAGACACTCTGACTTAAGATCCGCATTTACATTTCAGAATGCTTTCCTTTCTGCTGTGGTGATAAAATTGTCTCCACAGAAGTTTCCTGAAGAGGACATACACCATTGAAAATACCTGCTATGCTGTGGGGTGGGGTAGAGTGTTCTTTAATTTCACGTAATTATCTGAACATTGCTGGCTGTGGTCTTCAGTGCCAAACCAGAAGCGGACTCTGAGAAAATTATTACATCAGATTCAACATCCTATTCCTACTCCATGAAACAAAACAAAATTAATACCTTTGGCTAAGGGAGCACTTTAAAATATTTACCGCTTATTCCTTTGAAATTAAAAGGCAAGGACTTTGGTTTTTCATGTTTCCAAACAAGGACTCTGAAAATCAACTGAGAGAATTTCAGTAGTCAGGTCACGGTGCACATAAGTGTGTGTCTCTTCCCCAGTGCTAGTTGATTTAATCCGAAGTCATATTGTTCTCCATTCTGAGAAAATACATACTGCAAAACTGCTCCGCCCTGGGTTTTGCTTTGTAGACCAGGCTGGCCTTGAACTAATAGATACCTGACTGCCTCTGAGTGCTGGGATTAAGGCGTATGCTACCACTGCCTGGTTTATTGTGCATCTTATCCAAGAATGTTCCCAAAACTCTGTTCTTAAAAATCTGTGTCTTCACTGACTAAAAGAAGGGCAAAAGCAGAGTTGAAATCCAATGGCAACCAGAGAAGTTGCTTTTTGACAGATGCCTTTTAGGAGGGGAGAGGGTAAGGTGCAGATCTTAGAAGAGTGAAGTTGGGTGAGGGCAGGAGACCTGAGCAAATGTGTTTTAATGTGTTCTAGACTGAGGTTGTTTGCTTGCTTTCACACCTTGCCTCAATAATAGTAACGATAATAAATGTTTTGATGAAAATATATTTGCCCCCTTGTTGCTCTTATTACCACTTTCTTGCACATCCCTTCTTCTGGAAACTTAAAAGCTATCTGAATAGAAGCTGAGAAATGACTGAAATGTAGTAGGCTTCTGTCTACCCGTGGTAGAGTTTCTGGGAGATTCTAGAATTATACTTTACAGAAAATGAAAGGTTATTGTAAAGTTTAATTCATCTACCTAATAAAAGAGCATTCTTGTATTTTGTTCTGAGTTTAAATGTCACTTCAAATAGTTGCAGACTTTTCTGTGTGATAGTTAGATATCTGTAACACTTGTAGAGGGCTTCATAAAAACCTGCTCGTGACAGCAGAAGGCAAAGATGAAGAGATGTGGTAGTTTAATATCGGGCTTCATTTTGTGGTGCTTTACATTACTGTTAATTTGGATCACCAATACTTGACTTTGTTGAACTGTTCAAAATCTGAGATTATATTTGTTTTAGAATGATATGTTTTTAGAGCATACTGTATTACCCTGTCTAAGAAAATCCAAATTGTAGTTTGTTCTAACAGGTTAATATTCATCAGAAGAGAACTTTGTTACTTAAAGGAAATCAATGAATACTAGGTGTAGCACGAATAGTAAAAACTCAGAGACAGATACTGGGGTTCAACCTGAAGATCAGAAGAGCAAAGAAGCCAAATCACTAGAGAGCTCTTACCTCTAAAAAATCCTCAGACTGAAAGAAAGCGAGTTCCTGTCTCATTCCTCTCTAGTGCTGGGCTTAAAGGCGTGCACCACCTTTAATGGTGTGCTGGTTTGTGTTCTGATCTTCAAGCAAGCTTTATTTATTAAAATACAAATGAAATATCAGTACATAGTAGGGTGATAAATTCTAAAGCCTTAATTTGTGAAATAATTTGTCCTACAAAGCAGATATAGCTAACTAGTAGTGAGAGAGAGGAAAACCAAATGATCTTACTGCATTTGAAACTTTATTGATCTGTTCTATAAAGAGGGAACAGCTCTTTGTACTTTCCTCATTCAGTTGACTAAACTTAATCTTGAAAGATAAATTATCTTGTAAGATTATGTAAGGCTAAATTTTTCAGAGGCGTGGAAAATATATGGTTCTTTCATTTGTGGTAGCAGAAAAAAATCAAAGGCAGAGGTGTTTTTTAGTAGAAAAGAAAATTATTGATGGCTTTGACAATACAGGTATCAAGTAAACAATATGCAATTGTTATTTGAATGTTACATTGCTAAGAATAGATTTGCAATGAAGTTGGTAAGCAGGGGTAAAATGAATTCATTCATCATGCAACATTTACTGTGCATGCAGTGTTCACTACAGTGTCAGGACCAATGCTTGTTGGGTAGGTTCTTTTTTTTTTTTTTTTTTTTTTTTTTTTTTTTTTTTTTTTTTTTTTTTTTTTTTTTTTTTTTTTTTTTTTTTTTTTTTTTTGGTTTTTTCGAGACAGGGTTTCTCTGTAGCTTTGGAGCCTGTCCTGGAACTAGCTCCTGTAGACCAGGCTGGCCTCGAACTCACAAAAATCTGCCTGCCATCTCCCTTCTGAGGCATGCGCCACCACTGCTCAGCTTGTTTTGGTTTTTGATGTGTGTGTTACCAACTTATTTTTTGACATGATTATCTAAAACTGAGTACTGGGAAATAGGATATTATTTTGCTTTTATGTGTTCATGTCAAAGGAAAGTGAAAAAATGCAAAATAAGATGAAACAAGAAAGGACAGGTTTGCACTCTCAAAGGCTGAGTCTTCTGGAGTTCCTCATGTAAAGAAGACGGAGGCCAGGGTGCTTCTTTTGAAAAAGATAGTCCCGTGAAAATGAGTGCGTGCAAGATTAGCTGACATTCTAAGTCTGCTAAACGAATAGTTATTTTATGCAGAAACCCACATTCTCAGGGTGGCAGTGCTGACTTGAGGAAGACACTCAGGTCAGAGAAAGGGCTCTTGGGAAACCAGCTAGAAGCTGTTAAGGAGAAAGAATAGCACCAGTCGTGACCATAGGAACAGAAGGCGATTGTGATTATTAGCCTATTGTGGTTTCCACAATGATTTCTACTGACCACTTGTGTTAACTGTATGAAGAATTGAACAGCATACTAAATGTGAAGTTACAGAAGTCGCTGGATAGATCAAGAGAAAGAATATCGTTATATTTTAAAAGAATTAA
This sequence comes from Ondatra zibethicus, assembly GCA_004026605.1. Lineage (NCBI taxonomy): Eukaryota > Metazoa > Chordata > Mammalia > Rodentia > Cricetidae > Ondatra > Ondatra zibethicus. The sequence goes on along the minus strand of PVIU01005703.1, from coordinate 78,310 downwards.
TTGGTATAGGACCATTCATAAAACTCAAATTTACGATAGTTATATTAAAGATTCAATAAGGGCTTCGGTATTTTTTGTGCTTTCTCACCATTGCTAAAAAAGTTTTGAAAATTTAAGTCATAAGCACGGAATCTGTCCATATTATTGTACTGGTTAATATATAGATCAGTGGTTCTCAACCTGTGGGTCGTGACCCTTTGGCAGTGGGGGGAGTCAAATGAACTTTTCACAGGGGTCACCCAAGACTATTCTGCATAGCAGATATTTACATTGATATTCATAACAGGAGCAAAAGTACAAATACAAAGTAGCAACAAAATAATTTTATGGTTGGGAGTCGCCACAATATGAGGAACTGTATTAAAGGGTCGCAGTATTAGAAGACTTGAGAAACACTGATGTAGATATTGACATCTCCATTGTATGATGATATGCATAATTTATATATATAATTAATTACATATTATACCTAGATATCCTCCTTAGAAGCTAAAATTTATTATATACCATTCACAAAAAGAACTACAGAAATTCGTATTGACTAAATGTGTGAGGATACATATAAACATTTTATCTATTTTCATACATTTATACTAAAATATGTCTAGTTTTAAGTTTTACTTTTTTAGGTGGGATTACAAGATATTTAGATTTTATTTGGGCATTATTCTTTTACACCCTAGGAAAATCTTGAGGCTGGAGTTCTTCATTTTTGCACTTAGTTAGCTTGTTTAGGCATACTTCCTGTTGTTTTCCCTTTTGTGTGATGTTTGATCATCCATATCAAGCTCATGCAAATAAATTTTCTGTCATTAATCTACATGAACTAATAAGATTTAACTCTTAGTCATGTAAATGTAGCTATCATGGGACAATGTAAAGAGAGGATGATGTTGCACAGTATTTGAAGAACCACACCCAAACTCCAGCAGAAGGTCAAGAGATGTCCACCCACAGACCTCACTGTTGGTTTGGGGTAAAATCTCTGTGCTTCATTTTTTAGAGTGATTTTTTTTTTTAAATGAATTAGCTTGGAGACGGATTCAGTTAGGTGTATTTACAACTCCCGAACAATAATTCCAGCCCAGCTCCTTATCCCTGCTGATCTTGTGCTGTGGTTAAAAAAAGGAAAAGAAATCATACCCCCTGTAAGAGAATATTGTATCGTGAACTACCGAGTGAGCGATCATCAAAACCACCTAAGAGCACCACTTCTGCATGTGCTGCGTCTTCTCTCCTTTGTTATTAGAAAGACATAAATAGGAGTGAAGGCACAGAACTGGTTTTTCTTGCTTGTGTTAATAGCACTCGTTGGTTAGTGTTGGTACTGTAGTTGCTAAGGTGTAAGAATGTGATGGGACTAGAAGGGGTATAAATGGCAGAATGAGATGCAATTACTCAGCCACCAGGCTTTTGCTATGTTCTAATTTAGAGGCTTTCCTTGTCAAAATTAATGGATCACGGGTTGAATGAGGCCTTGGGCTACTACTAGCCCAGGTAAAGAGGGCTTTGTAATGGAATAAAGGTGATATCGTAGTGACTGGGACTCAAGATTTCTCAGTTCCAACCTGTGAACTTGCAGGCCAGAATACTGCTTTAGGTGTGTGTGTGCATGTGTGCACACATGTACACATGTGGCCTGGGACATCCTGTGCTCTTTAGGATGCTGGTAACAACCTGTTCTTTCATCACTAAATGCTGCTATTTTCCCCCCTTCCCAATTTGTGACAATCAAAAGAATTACCATATATTACTCCAAGGTGCAAATGAGTCTGTGGTTGTGAACCACTGCTACAGACTAGACTTTGTGCTGGTAGAGCAGCCATAGAACAGAGGGGAGTAAGAACTGTCAGCAAGTTCATTAATGTGGAATTAACTCAGTAACCATGGATCTTTAGTTTACTCTGAAGCCGACATGACTGTTCTGGTTTTCTGGTTTAATGAAACTAGTCAGTATACCCATAAAACTTCAAGCAACCAGACTACTGGACACCCTCCGTGTTGGGCAAGTCATGAGTCTCCATGTCAAAGAGTTTGCCTTTGGAAGTCAGGCACACCTAGTCTATAAGGAATGCTAATATTCCGGAAATGAGGAGGAATAAACTCTAAGATCGCCACAGGGTTTTTCCCAGTTAGAAGGGTCTCTAAAAGCCATTTGAGCAATCAACAAGTAATCCTTTACAGTTAGCAGAAAGCATTGTTTGGTGGAGGTGAGAGTAATTTGTGTAGCTTAATTTTACTTCCAAGTTTGACGATGATCTTACATCAAAATGGATGATGTTGGTAAAATCATTTTCTTCTCTAGTGCCTTTATATTGACTTGCACATAGAAACATTAGGTTTAGTTGGTAATGTGATCACAAGTTTAAGAAAACAAGATTTTTGTTGTTGTCTCTGCCATTTTACATATTCTTTTGTCCCTAGTTTCTTGTTTTTATTGGCTTCTGGAAAAGTTGTATTTGGTTTGTAATTAAAAAGCCAAAAACAAGGGAAAATATTCTAGATGCCATGAAAATATATGCATTCATAAGCTCAAACAAATAAGTTAATGGGACCGGATTTTGCGGTGCCATGGTTGATGTTTGTATTTTAAAGCATGAAAATAGTTTTCAGTGGAAATGAAATTTATCTTTTAAGGGGTGACCATTTGATTATTGATTTTGAAAATTATACTTATTCTTTTGTTATTGTTGTTCTTTGAGACAGGATCTCTATGGAACCCTCCCTGGCTGTTCTGGAACTCTGAATGTAGACCAAGCCAAGCTCAGACCCACAGTGCTGTGATTAAACGTGTATTCCCCATGGCCATCAAAAGACGATAATTTCTTTTAAAGAGGCTATGATTATAAATTTACGCTTATAAGTTTTCCTGTTTATATATTGTAGCAAGGTTACTATTTTGCTATTTAAACTTAGTTTACTAAGAAGAGTAGCACTCTATGGATGAGAAAAAGGGCTTGTATGTTAATTACCCCAAAGACAGATCCCTCCTTCAGATAGAACGCAGCAGTGGAGAGTTTGCCAAGATTTGTACTCTCTTAATTATGAGGAATAGAATTGACTCTTTCTAGACAAAGAGTAGACAGAATGGAACTGAGGTGACATTTTAATGCTAGCAGTTTTGAATATTGAATACAGGAGATAATGTGACAGAAATAAATGACCTTCCTCGAAAGTATTTCTGCCTAGTCATTAACATTACATTTTTTGAAATTGTGGTACAAAAGTGATTCTTTTTGTTCCTAGTGCTATACAATGAGAGCTAGGGATTTTCATATATTTGGGATAATTTCTGAATGTCTGTGTCATTTTATTTCTCAACTCTGGTTCACTTTGACTGTTGAAAGCACAATTTGTGTGTGTGTGTGTGTGTGTGTGTGTGTGTGTGTATGCCAGAATGAGCAGATTTTGTTAACTACAACCAAATTCCAAATGGAGATTTAAAAAAGTAAAAATCAATGTTTTAAAAAAATTTATAAGAATCTTGACTTTTGGTATTGGAATGCAAGTTGTGTGTAGAGCCTGGTTTCATTAATTAAGTAGAAAATTTTATCAAAAATAATTGCATGGGTACAGTTAAAAAAATGAACTCTATGATCACTATTGACATCAATATTACTGAGATTGCAGTTTCATACATTGGTGCAACATATTTTCTTGGTTTCTCTTTATGTATATCTTAAAGCACAGAAGAAACACATAAATTTATCTCAAAATTGATCCTTCAACATATATTTCTTGGTATTAATTTTTAAAGCACAATTTATTTGAAAATCTAAGTTTTTATGCAAAACTAGTAAATTATTTCCCATAGCATCCATGCTTTGCTTTTTTTTTTTAATGTAACCCCACCCATCCCATGGGGAATCTTTGCTATGTAACTGAACTTCTCTTTGTTTTTACCTAGACGGAGTGTGTAGTTTCTAAGGCTGAAGGCGGAGAACAGTGGAGAGCAGTTAGGTCTTCACAGAATCTACAGGTTGGGACTCGATAAGTGATAGAAGCATTTACTTAGGAGTTCAGCCGTGTTTTACAATGTCAGAACAGAAACAAGGGATAACTATGCTAAATTACACATTTAAATTTATGATGGGCATTGTGCATGGATAGAGGTTTGTTTGTTTTGTTGCTGGGCATTGAACATGGGCCCTCATATGTTGGGCAAGAACTTCACCACTGAGGCTCCTTCTCTTCCTTTCCTCTACCCCCACGCCTTGATCTCTCTTGATAGTCTCCTTAAGTTTCCCAGGCAGGCCTTGAACCCGCACTCCTCCTGCCTTGCCCTCTGCGAGCAGCTGGCTTATAGTCCAGTGCCAGCTGTCATAGGGGTTTCTTAGCACCCAAAGCACTACGGATACCCTGTAGCTTTTACTGAATCCCATGCCTCATTCCGACTAAAAGATTAGCTTGCAGTGTTGAGACATACAGTTCACCCCTCTGTGGACCTCGGTGCCTGCAATGATGCCTTTTATTGAATGAGTAAAGGAATGAATGACTACAGTATTTAAAAGAGTCAAGGAAATCTGTAGAATGAAAGCCACAAGCAGCTTTTCTTGACCTGCAAAAGTAAAAATAATGGGGATTAGAACGTCAAGGCCAGTATAGTGTCAATGCACTTACGTTTTCTTTAAAGGTGCCAAAAGGACTATTAAAATAGTTTAAGAATGTTGGAAAGAGTGAGTATATTGCCTTACAGACCTACTCCCTAATGTGCAATGTAGGCATGCCTTGGTTGAGATAGTATCATTTCTAAAAGGCATTATGTAAAATGAAATCATATTCAATATATGGTTTAAAGTGCGCTATTTAGTAGATCCGCCTTTGAGTCATCTGAAAGCAGACAGGCTGTTTTGTAATGCTAATATTTGAAAGTAGTGACGTACTCACTAGAAATTTCCTGCATAACTAATGCGATATGTATGGTGACAATGGATTTCAAAGTGAGGTCCCCAGGCAAAGGGGCACCACAGATTCTCAGGCACTTCTTCGGTCATCCTTAGTCAGGAACACTGAGGCTGATGCTCAGTAATCTCTGTTCTCTGGTACTCTTCGTCCTTGCGAAGTTTGAGAGTCATTGCTAACCATATGGGATGTAAAAGGGAAAAGTTACCAATGGTGACAACTGTGTAGGGGAAACAAAGACGAGTGCAAATGACACAATAAAAAGATGAAAATGATGAAAGAATGACGTGTACCACCAAACAGTTAGGTACAGAGTACGAAAGGAGTTGGGGAACCAAGAGATTCCTATAGAGCTGATGTCTCTAGTGCCCCATCTGTATAGTGAGCCATTCTAGGCCTAGAACCCACAAGATACAGTCCTTGAACTGAGCTCACAAACAGGTAAGTTTAGTGGTTAATCACAGACCATCACAGAGTCCATAGGTCTGCAACCTTCAGCGTGTGTCAGAATCACTTCGCTGGCTTACTGAAATGCACATTGTTTACCTGGCAAGATGGATTAGCAGCAGGTAGTGGTGCTTGCGGCATAGGCGTGGTGATTTGGGTCCAATCCTCAGAACTCACATAAAGGTAAAAGGAGAGAACTGACTCCAGGGTTGTCTTCTGGTCTTCACTCATGTGCTGTGGCACATGTGCTCCTACACACGTGTGCACACACATTTCCTACCAAGGAGTTTCTGACTTAGTCTTTGCAAAACTCTGGGAAGCAATGTTTCCATCACATTCTCAGATAATCCTGCTGCTCGCCCAAGGCTTGAGAGTCAATATCTTTAAGTCAAAGATGGTAGGGCTAATGCCCAGAATGTGACTTTCCCAATAAAGTCAAGTGATGTTGAGCTAGAAGTAAAACTGGATTATCAACCAGACAGAAGCTATGCAGGCTGTCCTTGCAATACCCTGAGAAGAGGATGTTCACTTGATGGCACAGTGGTACTAATCCCGACACAAGTAAGGAACTGATAGCTTGAGGGTATTTCATTGGGCTCCTCTTCATATTGCATTTTAGTTCGTTAAAAATTATTTTGGAGGGTGGGGCTGGAGAGAAAACTCAGTGTTAAGAGCATTGACAGTTCATCCAGAGGACCAATGTTCAATTCTCACCACCCACATGACAGCTCAAAACGATATGTAACTCCAGTTCTAGGGGATCTTACTCCCCAACACAGGCAAACATGCAGGCAAAACACCAATGCACATAAAATAAAAATAAGTAGCCAGGCATGGTGGTGCACACCTTTCATCCCAGTACTTGGGAGGCAGAGGCAGCGGATCTTTGAGTTCAAGACCAGCCTATTCTACAGAGTGAGTTCCTGGACTACACAGAGAAACCCTGTCTCAGATAGATAGATAGATAGATAGATAGATAGATAGATAGATAGATAGATAGATAGATAGATAGATAGATAGATGATAGATAAATGAATGAGTAAAGAAATAAGCAAATAAAGCAAATAAATATCATGTTGTGCAGATGAGGGGGCTGAATTCTGCTGTGGGCAACTTGTAGGATCTGGTACCCTCCTTCCACCAATTAGCCATCTCACGGATGCTGTATTTTAATTTCTTATTCTAAAATCAATACTCCTGGCACCTACAATCCAACAGTGGACCTCTGAGCATCCTATTTTCTTTATGAAGATTGATCTGTATGTAAAAGTAACATGCATAACATAGCATTACCTTTGGAGGGCCGTTTTAAACCTTCCTAGTACTAGCTTAATGAGGAGTTCTGAGGACAGACTTTCTCAGCTCTACCCCTTTTCTCTCTAGTGCTAGAAGACTGACTATAGCACTAACAAAAAACATACCATAATTTTTTAAACAAGGAATTAAAATATATGCAGGAAGGCAATTAATAGAAATACTGCACTATGAGTTGTTTGTTTATAATTTATTTCCATTTCAGAAATCTTTATCCATGAAACTGTGATTAATTTCACTAATTCTCTAAACCAGAGAAAATATATTAATCTCTTTTTCAATGGTGATGGAGATAGATTTCCCCCAAATTTAATTAATCCACTTGCATTCTTGAATGAGTGCGTGAAAACTCAGACCCTTCAGCACAAATCATGTAATTGCATTTTAAATGATGGTGTGGGAAAATTGAACATGGGCAAGAATAATATATTCCGAATCGTATCATGACTTCCTTTGTAATTTCAGAAATGCATTTTTAATTGCTTTCCTTTTGAATTAAGTCTTGTCAGGGAATTCTTTTGCGTTGCTGAAGGTTGACTCTGAAGAAGGAGCAGAGTGTGGAAGAGGAGCAGCCGGCGGCTCGTAGCCTCATTGCACGCCTCCCAACTGATGGGCTCTTGTGGGATAAGGACCTTTCTTTAGTCATTTCTATTGCATACACATATGCTCTTCCCTACCATCAAAACCAGTGTCATCAAATAAAACAGAAAAGGAGTATCTCTTCTCTGTTGTAGTGAATTTCTCCTTTCCCTCATTTTTGTCAGCCTGGGTATAAAAAGTGCCCAGACTCCAACGCGTTAAATCTTCATCACTTTCTCTTGTCACATCATCATCTACTCTCCCAAATCAAAGAGCAGCTGTTCAGATTCTCTTGGGTCAGATGCCCAAGCCCTACTTCCCACTTCCTGTGGGAACTGTTGGAACTATTTCTGAGCCTCCAGATCTTCAAGCACTTATCCACTCTCTAAAAGAAGACAAAAAAAAAAAAAAAACAAAAACCCAGAATGGCTTCTGCGAGTGGTGTGGATGACCAGTTATTGCTTCCAGGCTGCCTCAGAATGGCTTCTGCGAGTGGTGTGGATGACCAGTTATTGCTTCCAGGCTGGGAACAACTGGTTTATTTTGTTGCCAAATACAGCATCTTAGAATTGTATGAAAAAGGCTTATTTCATGCACCTATATTGCGTTGCTGGAAATAGCACAAACTTTCTGGTTCTGGAGAAAAGAAGCTGACTAATTGCATGTCTGTTCTGAGAAGAGTTTTTATGCCTGCAAGGATCCCACTTTGGTAGGAAGCTACTTTTTACTGTGTTTTAGCTCTGTTTCCTGAGATTGGCTCCAAAGGAAAGAGAAAAGTGATGGCTGGCTAGAAGGAAAAAGATCATTTAAGGATTAAAATGGATCTCTAATGGAGCTTTTCCCTTGTGTGGGTGGGGTTAGGGAGGAAAGGGAGTTTTAAATTGCCTCTTGGCTCAGATTTCATAGCTTTGGAGTATTTAGAGTACACTTTGTCATGCAATCATCTTAATTTTATTATTAAGATTTATGAAGGCCAGAAGGTGGTAGCCTAAATCTTTAATCCCAGCTCTCAGAAGGCGGAGGCAGGCAGATCTCTGTGAGTACAAGGCCAGCCTGGTTTACAGAGTGGGTTCCAGGACAGCCAGGGATACACATGAAAACCCTCTCTCAAAAAACAAAATAAATAAAAATCAAACAAAAACTTACTAAGAATCTGGCACATCTGATACTACCTTTGTCAAATTGTTTTACCATTGAATATGTGTGCAAATCAAGAAGGCACTTCACAACACAGATTCTAATTGAGCAGGTTTGAGAACCTGCAATTCTAACAGTCCTTGGTGTACTGAGGGATCTCCATGGCCAGGGGCCTTATGTTGAACACCTATGGATGTTACAAGGAAGCATCTTATTCCTGTACTGTTTGTTTGACTCACAAGCAGACAACATTAAATAGTGAAATAGTTGTTATAGGATATGAGGCTTTCATTGGGGGAAAAGTTGATTACAGGGAAAAACTCGAGTTGCTTTTCATAGTAGAAAATTTGGGCTTTAGGCTTGTGTGTTTTTCAATGTTTGTTTATTATTCATCTCTGTGTGTGCATGCTATAGGTGCTGGTTGGATTCAGGTTTAGTGACAGAGACCTTTGGTTGGTGAGCCATTTCTCTGGTATGGGGTGTTCTTCTCTTTACTTTTCAGAAATTAAAAGAAGGTACTGAAGTTACACACTTGGTATCACCTTAAACATCACAAGTTTGAAAATGTGTCTCATTCCTAATGATTCATTTTGACTACCCTAAATTGCTTAGTTTTCACTTCAAAATGAATGTCAAGCTTAGAAATCTGGTGTCACTCAAAATCAAGTAGCAATTTTATGAATACCAGTAGGTGAATTTTGGGGCCAAATTAAATTTTAAAATGTTATGTTCCAGGAGTCATGTTGGATCGCAACAATATGCCATGGTTCAGCGCTAGTTGAATTGTTCAATATGACTTTCTCTTATTAAAAATGAGTTAGGTTAAATGAGCCCAAGGGAGAATCACTGAAAAGATGGAATATTCCATATGTAAATTATAATTAAATTGTGTAACAAAAGCCTCAATGATAGATAGCTTTAAACCTTTTAGCTTAGATCACACATGCCTATTTTTATAATGATAGTGTCAATGAACAGTTTAAGCCCACAGAGCTGAAGTGATTTCCACTAATAACTCAAACTTGAAGTTTAGAGAATAAAATTTTAACGTTTCATAATAAGGGAAGTTATTGTTTCTCTGCATTTTTCAGTTTTAAGTTTTATTTTATATTTTTAGTTGACATAATAATTGCTTTGATATACTGCTGCAAAACTCAATCTAATTGTATAGTGCAGGTGGTAGAGCTAATGTGAAGATAATCTTGTAAAAATTTTGAGTGTTCTTTTATTTATACTTCAGTTACTTGAATATTCATGATTGAAATGCCTTACATATGTGTTTTTTAAATGGCTGGTATTGAATTTGCATTCTGTCGTATATACCTCTCAGGATGGTTTTCATTGTGGGAAAAGCTGTTTGGTAAGACATTTAAATTCTGAGTGCTCTGTGAAGCCCTTTGTCACTTTTCTGGGTTGATTTTTACAGATCCTTTATCTCTAAGCCATGAGGCTCAGTTGTAATAGTTTGCTATGTAATCTCTCTCTCTCTCTCTCTCTCTCTCTCTCTCTCTCTCTCTCACACACACACACACACACACACACACACACTCCTACATGTAGTTAATTGTCATTCATTTTTTAAGTCAGAGAATCTGAGTAATTTATGAAGCCACCAGATTAAAAACAAAACAAAACACGGAGCTAGTTTTTAAAGTCTGCTGTCTTCAATGACTGTATTTTTACTCTCATGGTAGGCTAAATTGCCGCTTCTGAAATGCCAGTTAATTTAAATATTTGTCTGCAGCAAATATGACAGTGATTCATGTTGTTACACTTGCAAAAATTAACCGGTTATGTTCAGTTCTAATGCTGGACATTTGCTATGTTATGATTATTGCATTTTTTATTATTCTCATTCTGTTGTCTTAGTCTGGTAATTAAAGGCAACTAAACTCCCTTTTAAAAATCATTAAATGACCATCAGAATAATTGTTTTAAGATGCTAATCCAAGTTTGCAGCTCATTAAAGGAGAGCAAGACAGCTGTCTTGGCATCTCCAGCCTGGATATGCTTACTAGCATTTCTTCATGATTTTATTGCCTGTTTTTTATTATGAGCATAAATGTTGAGTGTACTAATAATTCAAGTTTTAATTTAATGTTTGAAGTATAACTTCTCAAATTAAATTATGTTAACCTTTTCATAATTGTGTAGTCTACTCTTCCCTCTGTAATCTTTCCTAGGGGGATTGACTTTGACATGTTCTTTTGTATATTAGGCATGTAATTGGCATGTAAAGATCATGATTGGCAAAGTTACTGCATTTCTCTGTTAGTTTAAACATTCCCTTCATGGCATTTAAAAATCAACTCTAACTTGGCACATACTATGTCAATAAACAAAATTTCTTTGTGACAAATTCTGCCATTATTTTTCTTTCAATAACTGGAAAAGTAATGAATTCATTGATTTACTTATAAATTATTTTATATATAAACTATCTAATGTAATCCCACCATAGTATTCAAAGCAGGTAACTTGCTTGCTCAGGCAGTAGTTTTTCTAGGACTTTTCCAGGTAAGTTTTTTCATATACTTACATAATTCTCATTCACATAATCACAGTTCAAGATGTCCCTGCACCATTTCCTCTGATATTATATCTGTTTTTGCAAGTGCAACACAATTGCCTATCTTCCTGGTTCTGTGAGAGGAGTAAAGTGGAACTCATTGCTGTCAGTGCTGCTCAACAAACTGACCTGGTTTGCCTCACTACCCAACACTCTGCTTTGGTATGACTTCATTCTTTATTCTGCCCCTTCCTTGTTTGGCATCGCAGGCCTCACTTTGAGAAAATTGTGTTTGCCCCATGTTCATAGAGGCAAGATGCCCTCAGCTTTCCAGGCTCAAAGTTGCTTCACTGATCAATGAATTTATTAGCGGTGATTTTTTTTCTTAATCTTTCCCCTCTACAATTAATGAAATGGGACCACGGTTAGTTCACAGTAATTGTTTGAGCACAGTGGAGTTATCCATATGTAAATGTTGCAAACAAACTTTTTCTAAGAGTAAATTGTAGGCACCCAGCAATCACTGGTAAGTGTGCTTCCCTAAGAAGACTCAAAAAGCCAAATTCTTATTTCTAAGTAAAGACTTTGGGTAATTGTTTATGAATGTGACTGAGCCTTTTATTTTATCAAACAGGATTTTTATTTATTCTTCTTTTGAGTCAAACTATAATGTGCTCTAGTTAGAACATGACATCAGTCAATTAGAACTGAGACTCAAGAGTAGCAAAGCAGTGTGTCAAGTATTAAGTCCAACCAAGCATTTCAGATTTGTAAATAATTGGTGTCAATGTCACTAAAGAGTGCCTTGAAAATGGAAGCCATAGCCTGGAATAAGTCTGGGGACTGAAGGTTGTGGGAAGTACAGTTTAATGACTTTTCTTGGTTCTTTTCCAGAAAAAAAAAGGGTTTTAGTAGCTCTAAAGTTTATCTAAAAATATATATCTAAAAGGAATAATGGTCCAATTCTTAAAGCCAAATACATACCGCAAAATTTTATTTGCGAGGCATCTGGAGTGTGATTCCACACTGAAAGCTGGACATATACACAGTATCAGTGTGTCATAAGTATCATTTATCAATAGCCCAGAATGGATACTTGAGAGATGGTGTCTTCATTCCTCACAGAGCAGTGTGCACAACGCTAGCCATTTAATTTTGCTGTTTTGGTTTCCATGCATGTACGTTTTGGTGTACTTTCTTGAAAGGAAGAAAAGGAATTTAGGAGAATGTCTTCAGCATAAGCATGGGAGCATGCTTGCAGTGTAAGTTTGGCTACATGTCTTCAGCATGAGCATGTATCATGTCTGCAGCATGAGCGTGGGAGCATATCTTCAGCATGAGCATGGGAACATGTCTGCAGCATGAGTGTGGGAGCATGTCTGCAGCATGAACATGTATCATGTCTTCAGCATGAGCACGGGAGCATGTCTGCAGCATGAGCACGGGAGCATGTCTGCAGCATGAACATGTATCATGTCTTCAGCATGAGCACGGGAGCATGTCTGCAGCATGAGCATGGGAGTGTGTCTTCAGCATGAGCATAGGAGCATTCTGCAGCATGAGTGTGGGAGCATTCTGCAGCATGAGCGTGAGAGCATGTCTGCAGCATGAGTGTGAGAGCATGTCTTCATCATGATTGTGGTAGCATGTCTGCAGTATGAGCGTGGGAGCATGTCTGCAGCATGAGCGTGGGAGCATGTCTGCAGCATGAGCGTGAGAGCATGTCTGCAGCATGAGCATGGGCGCATGTCTGCAGCATGAGCACGGGAGCATGTCTGCAGCATGAGCATGGGAGTGTGTCTTCAGCATGAGCATAGGAGCATTCTGCAGTATGAGCATGGGAGCATGTCTGCAGCATGAGCGTGGGAGCATGTCTGCAGTATGAGTGTGGGAGCATGTCTGCAGCATGAGCGTGGGAGCATGTCTGCAGCATGAGTATGGGAGCATGTCTGCAGCATGAGTGTGGGAGCATGTCTGCAGCATGAGTATGGGAGCATGTCTGCAGCATGAGCGTGGGAGCATGTCTGCAGCATGAGCGTGGGAGCATGTCTGCAGCATGATTGTGGTAGCATGTCTGCAGCATGAGCATGGGCGCATGTCTGCAGCATGAGCATGGGAGCATGTCTGCAGCATGAGCGTGAGAGCATGTCTGCAGCATGAGCATGGGAGTGTGTCTTCAGCATGAGCATAGGAGCATTCTGCAGCATGAGTGTGGGAGCATGTCTGCAGCATGAGCGTGGGAGCATGTCTGCAGCATGAGCATGTATCATGTCTTCAGCATGAGCACGGGAGCATTCTGCAGCATGAGTGTGGGAGCATGTCTGCAGCATGAGCGTGGGAGCATGTCTGCAGCATGAGCATGGGAGCATGTCTGCAGTATGATCGTGGGAGCATGTCTGCAGCATGAACATGTATCATGTCTGCAGCATGAGCGTGGGAGCATGTCTGCAGCATGAGTATTAAGATGTCCAGGAGTGTCTGCAAGGGAAAAGCTCACTGCTGCCCTTTCAGTACTTAGTACCACAGTACAAAGTGCTGATTAATTTGAAATGTCAAGTGGGAAGTGAGCTATATGTTATAAGAAGAAAATAAACGCTTACCTTGTTCTTCTCATTACTTTCAGTTATCAAAAGTAGACTGGAACCATCCCTCACTTGACTTTAGATGAATAAAGAGTAAAACTTAAATAAAAATAAAAACTTAAAAAATAAAACTTAAATTAAAAAAAAGTAGCTGAGTACTGCGGCACGTGTGTCTAATGCCAGTGCTTGGGAATTGAAAACAGGAGGACAGATACTCAGGGCCAGCCTCTCTTGATAGCACAGAAAGTTTGAGGCCACGGCTACATGACGCCCTGTCTCCAAAATTAATTAATTAGTTAATATCAAAATGGTAAAGGCCACAATGTGTGTAAATACATGTGTGTATTATATGTATACATAGATACATGCATATATATGTGCATGATGTATTATACACATGTGTGTGTGATGTGTTTGTGAGTTAATGTGCATGAATGTTGGTGCATGCTTGGTATACTGCACATGTGGAGGCTGGAGGACAATCACAGATTCTCCATGTCTACTATCTTGCTTGCAACAAGGTCTCTCTCCTGCTGTTGTTTACCTCTGAGTATCTGAGGCTAGCTAGCCTGTAAGCAACCCACAATTCTCCTGTCTGCCTCACATTTTACCAGAGAGTCACTGGGATTACAGATATTTACCTCTACCATGCCCAGCTTCTGTGTGGGTTCTGGGGATTTAAATTCAGAGACCTTCACACTTCTGTGGCTAGTGCTTTACCTACTTAGCAAGTCTTAAAAAACATACTTTTATTTCTGAAATAAAATGTCAGGAAAATTCCAGACACTTGAAGGTGACTTTTACTATTTATTTACTGATTTATTTAGTCAGACAGAGTGTTGCTGTATAATCCATGCTGGTCTTGAACTTGTTGATCTCTTGTCTCAGCCTCCTGAATACTGGGAATATAGGCATACACTATAGTTCTGACTTGATGGTGTTTTGTTAAAATGCTTTAATAAGTTTATAAAGCATAAAGGAAATTTTATTTTTAGTTTTTAATTCTTACCTTGTATATATTTAAATCTGGAGAGGATTGTATTGCAGGTATAGAAAAAAATAACCCAGTGGGAAAAAAAAAAGAAAAGGGTCTTTTAGTTGTGAGTATTAGAGTGTATGCCCCATACAAGTACTTTTACAATGTATAGTATCTGAATGATTCTAGAACATACAGTGTTATAGGAGGGACTTGAGAATGTAGCACGACATTTGTAAAATACAACAAAATTCCTAGCTAATGTTTAGAGTTAACAGAATGAACCTGAACTGTTTTACTAGTGTGTTGGTCTCTCTTCTTCCTGTTCTTTTGCAAATGCTCAGATAGATCCAATAATCATCAGAGGAGAGGAAGGGTGCCCCCAGATAGATCTGGTAAGTATTTGAGGATAAAACCGGTGCCAGCAGATAGATCCAGTAAGTATCTCAGGATAAAAAGGGTGCCAGCAGATAGGTGTCACATCTGGAAAGCACACACCAACCCTAAGAGTTGATAGATGGCTTTTTAGAAAGGCAGCATCCATTATTTAATTACCAAGGATGATTTATTCATAAGCATTAAGAATATGAAATAAATTCAATTTGTGAAGATTGGCTTCTTACCCTTTGCCTGTGTGGCGCAATAAGATATAAGGTTAAGTGGCTTTATCCTCAGTGACTTGACCTTTCTTGTTATTTTCATTATCTTAAGGGTTTGATTTCATTAAAGAAGCATTAAACAAGACATTTTATAGCGAATAACTCAGGTCTGGCACTTCAGGATTTGTCTCTTTGGGTTTCTCTGCAAGCAGATTAAACAATACATCAATAACTACTATAGTGTCAAGTTTCTTCATTCAAAAATTCCTGAAACTTTGCTTCATACCAGAGTTGCTCGTGCTCTAAAAATTATGAGGTAAGGGTTTCAGTATGTAAAATGTATTATATGTATCTCTTATTAATAAAAGTAAAGCCACAAACTCGAGCCCATAGACAATTCTTTGTGAGGGAAGAATAAGGCACCTAAAGAGGAGCATGCAATGGATTTTAAGCAATTTCATACCCCCAAACTTACTGGAGCCTCACTCATAAACAAATTTTTTCATCCTGAATAAATCCACTCAATTCATTCCTATTGTCTTCTAATTTTTAGTATTGACTGCACAGTTCTGGTCAGAAGCAAGGGCTCGGATCTGTAGCCCTTGGTGGGTCTTGACAGCTTGTGATCTGCTCGTTTCACGTCTGGACTGACAGAGACTTAGAGCCACTTATAGCGGGCACGTGCAAGCTAGCAGCTGACGGTAACAGCAAAAAACATGATCACTTGTAAAGTGATAATGCTAACGTTAAAAAGTACTGAACAAAGACTCCAAAGTAATTCTGAAACAAGGCTGAATTTTAGAACTGAATTAGTGAGTGACCTTACCACGGCCGTGCTCAGCTATTGCATTTTATTAACTTTAAATCGTTACTTTTAAACATTAGCTTTAAGTGTTACTTATCAAAGATGTTTGCTGGCAATTAGCTGTATCTTCACTAACCGAATGCTAATCAACTCCCTTTAAAAAGAAAAGGCAATCTTTCTATGGAATAAAGCAGTAATTATAGGAAATTCGTGTCTATGGTACTTTAAAACGTGTGTTTGAGACAGATCTTTTGTTAAATTGCTCAGGCTGGCCTGAGTCTCCTCATCCTCCCACCTTAGCCTCCCAAAGAACTGTTGTTGCTACCCACACACAGTATGTATGACCGATACCACTTTTCATTATAAAAGTTATGCTGTGGCTTGGGGTTTTGTTGTATTTGATTTAAGGGAGACTTTTCATATGGATTCATATCTACATCAGAAATAGCATGTTCTAAAAACTCTTAATTTATACACTTAGGTGTCAACAACTTCCACAGCTTCAAATAAAATTATTTATAAATAAATGATGTATTTTTTCTTTAGAATTTTTAATATAATTTTTCTCATTTTACATAGCTATCCTGATTCCCACTCCCTCCTCTCTTCCTGCTTCCTCCACCTTCCTCCCCCAACCTCACAATCAACTTAAAACACTTTGTGTATTCAATCTTAAATTCCTGTATTAATGCTGGAGTTCTTACTATTAAGTACATAACTCTGTTTAGAAATAGAATCTTTATAAGAATAATTAAGTTAGAATGATGACATTAAGGCTGGCTCTAGTCTAATTTGATATCCTTATACAAAGGCAAACTTGGGAAATAGACACACAGAGTAAAAAACACATGAAGTCACAAGGAACTGACAGCTATCTGCAGGCTGAGAGAGAGCCCAGAGGGACTAAACTCGGAAGTGCCTTGATTTTAGATGCCTAGCTTGAAGAATTCTCAGGAAAATGTATTTCTAGTCTTTAAACTACCTGGTCTGTGATACTTTGCCATGGCAGCCCTCACAGACTAATATAACAGGGATTAGTACTGAGCAGGGAAAAAGCCATAATTAGAATGGGGATTTCAATCTTTCTTTGTTGCTTCCACCGCATAATGATCCCATGCGACTGACTATAAATGAAGGCTTCCAGTGTCAGATTTATATAACAGGCAGAGAGAAGGAATATGAACTTGCTGGAAATTCACTCTATAACTCAATCAAAACGTAGGCACCATTCAGAAGCTGAGATTAGTGGTAAGATGGTCATTCACACTTACAGAGTGTCGGCATGTTCCAGCAGCAGGTACATGCCCCGTCAATGACAGTTAACATGTCTCTCACCCTTAACGATAAGTCCTTGAGGTCTAGGAACATGTTATTTATTTTATCTGTGAGGAAATGGAAGCCAAAGAGAACCTTAAAAAAAGGAAGTCAGAAATAAAACCAAGAAGAAAGTGTTCTGCCGAGCTGGAGACAGGGCTTGTGAGTGTAGCAATAAGCTACTGGAGGATTAGGAGAATAGATGCTATCAGATCTTTTTTGTTTTGTTTTGTTTTGCTTTTTGTTTTTCAAGACAGGGTTTCCCTGTGTAACAGTCCTAGCTGTCCTGGAACTAGCTCTTGTAGACCAGGCTGGCCTGGAACTCACTGGGATTCTCCTGCCTTTGCCTCCCAAGTGCTGGGATTAAAGGCGGTGCGCCACCACTGCCTGGCCAGTATCCAGATCTTTATATGAGCACCAAGACCTTTGACTGCATGAGAAAATATTCACACTAAGTTTGGTCTTTTCCCTTTTCACTTTGTTTTCACCTATTAAAATGAATGTACTCTCTAACCACAGCACGCTGCATTGTTAGGCTGCATCGGTTCATTTTATTATACTACATTTGCAAGAATAGCTCCTAGGAAGAGGGTTTCTTTCATTTTTTAATTTCTCTCATTTTTTGTTTTTGTTTTTTTTGGAGGTGTTGGTTACATTTAATAGTTGATTGAAGTGTTACTATCAGGAACATAGGCATATGGACAAACTCACACACACACACACATATATCTCAAAAATGTACATATTTTGAATAGAAATGATATATTAAGTCATATGTATATGAACATGTGTATGAACAATACAGCTGACTGTTTGAATGAAGCTGGAACGTTGGCTCATTAGTTAAGAGGACTTGCTACTCTTTATTTTCCTTTTATTAAAAATAGATTTTTTTCTCATCCTGATTATGATTTTCCCCTCCCTCTACTCTTTCCACTTTCTCCCCACCTCCCCTCCCATCCAGATTCATTTGTCACCTTTCTGTGTCTCACTAGAAACAAATAGGCTTCTAAGGGAATATAATATAATATAATATAATATAATATAATATAATATAATATAATATATATTAAAAGATAGAACAAAAACTGACACATCAGATAAGGACAAAACAAACAAACAAAAAGGGAAAGAGTCCAAGAGAAGGCACAAAAATGAGATAGATTCAGAGGCCAACTCATTCCCACACTTAGGAATCCCATAAAAACTAAACTGTAGGGCTAGAAAGATGGCTCAGTGGTTAAGAGCACTGGCTGCTCTTCCAGAGGTCCTGAGTTCAATTCCCAGCACCCACATGGCAGCTTACAACTGTTTATAACTCCAGTTTCAGGGGACCCGACACCCATGGCAAAACACCAGTGTACATAAAATGGAAGTAAATAAGTTAAAAAAAAAACTGTAAACCACACAAAGGAACCGTAGGGTAAAAAGAGAGAAAAAGTATAAAGGAAATAAAATAAAAAGTAAGATAAAAATGAAAAGAAAAGAGTAGCCTTAACGTGACATTATGGGACAAGGAGCCTCTAAAGATACAACTGAGTTTGTTTTCTGTTGGTCATCTCTTGCTGGGCCATGTGGCCTACTATAGGGAGTAAGTAGTTTGTTTTCGTACTAAGGGTCCCTTGAAGAAAACTAAATTTTCATGTGCAAGTGGTTATCAACTGGAGATTACTTCTTGTTTAGAGATGGGGACATGTGTCCACTTCTGCATTCAGCTCTAGGACCCCATCTGGTGCAGACCCATGCAGTTCGTGTGCATGCTGCCTGGGTTTCTGTAAGTTTATATTGCATCCATGCTATTGATTCAGAGAGCCTGTTTCCTTTGCAGGCTCCATGTTTCCTCTGGCTCTTATAGTCTTCTGCCTCCTCTTCTGTAGGGTTGCCTGAGTTCTGGGGGGGGGGGCTTTGATAGAGACCTATTTATTCTTTGCACAGTGTCTTTTGGTGGGTCTCTGTATTTGTTACAATCTTCTACTGGAGGAAACTTCTCTGATGAGGGTTGAGCAAGACACTGATCTGCTTCCCACGCCAGTCTCCGTGTTTTTCATTAGCACTGACAAATTAAGGTCCTTTGGCAAGAAAGATAGGACAACATAACAGTTACAGAATGTTGATACATAGGACAATGTGTAATACTCTTAAGATCATGAATTGGTATAATTTTATATAGCCTGAAAATAACTGACATTGTGTTTTCCATGGCTCAATATATAAGAAAATAAAATTGTATGTATTTATTGTTTCAGAAAATGAGAATCATAGTAAACCATGGTAGATGGGAGTTTCTTTTCCACCCAATCCCGCAGCATTTCAGTCCCAAAGAAATACACAAAGGCTTATATTAATTATAAACTGTTCGGCCTGTTAGCTCAGGCTTATTATTAACTACCTCTTACAACTTAAACTAACCCATAATTTTTATCTATGTTTAGTCACATGGCTTTTTACCTTTTCTCAGCGATATATTAGCATTTTGCTTCCTCTGTATCTCTGCTGACCCTCTGCCTTTCCTCTTCCCAGAATTCTCCTAGTCTGGTTGCCCCACTTCTACTTCCTGCCTGGTTACTGGCCAATCAGGGTTTTCTTAAACCAATATGAGTGACAAATCTTTACACTGTACAAGAGCATTGTCCCACAGCAATCCATCTTTTAGCTCCTAAGGTTTGAATATTACTCATTATATATAATAGCAGTCCACAGCTGAACTATGAAGAAATAGTGCTGGTGCTAACCTTACAACAAAGCCATGTGAGGGCTGGGGATGCACCCAGCGGTACAGCACCCCCCTAACATGCGCAAGGCTCTAGATTCAATTGCCAGCACTGAGAAAACAATGACATTCTTTAGTCTTAACAGTTTTTTCAGTGAGGGGTGGTGAACTGGTATGTGATGGGGGCCTCCCTGGGTGTTAAGGACATGCTTTGCCATTCAGCTATACCCTAGCTCTAAACTCAGAATTTTAAAAAGTATTTAACTGTTAACTATATAACCATATAACTATTAACTATATATTATTAACTATTATAATATGTAAGTATATATAACTATTAACTATATATTATTAACTATTATTTAAAAATTTTTAAATATAGCTTGAACACAGACAAACTTCTTACTACATATGAATATCTGATTTTAGTTCTTCCAAATCATTAGGTACTAACATACAGTCACTTACTAACGTTCTAGTATTAGATATCATATTTATAGAAGATCATTAGAATTTTATGGTTTCAGTACAGGCACACTGTTAAAAATTGAGTTATCTCCAGTTAATTAAATCATTGATTAATTTTCAAGATAGACTTTCAGTATATTTTTGCCCAGACCAGCCTTAAACCCCTGAGCTCAAATAATTCTCCTGCTTTAGCTTTTTGAGGACGTGGGACTATAAGGATATACTACTGGTCATGGAATTTATTCCTAAAGTAAGAGCTAAACTTACAAGTGGTTCTACACACCAATTATTCTTCTAAACAGTTTATTTGAATACTGGTACCTGTTATCGTTGATAAAGATGTGGGACCCAAGGCTGGTTCCACAAGGGATGGCAGTGAGCCACCTGAAGCCTTGGTGTGTCCCCTTGGTTGATGGGAGACCACTGCAGGTGAGAGACAGATACACCATGCAGAGAGAGCTGGGGCATAGAGCTTAATTAGTGGGTTATGGAGGGGGAAGGGAGGAGAAAGAGAGAGAGAGAGAGAGAGAGAGAGAGAGAGAGAGAGAGAGAGAGAGGACTGCAGAGGTGGGAGATTGAGCGGTGGAGTGGAGAGTTGGGAGTGGGTGAAGCTTGTCTTTTAAAGGAACAGGGTTTCCAGGTGACAGACTAGGCCCACAGATTACAACAGTACCAACTTACAAATAAGGAAACTGAGTCAAAGGGACTGGTACTTAAATGTCTTGTCTGTGAACACACAGCCAGTACATGTAGGCATTCTGATTATTGGCTTCTAAAACCTTTTCACCTGAGATCAGAGTCTTTCTCTGAGGTTTGGCTCACCTGAAAGGCTACAGGGAATAAAGGGTTAAATTGAGAGACAGTTGAGTTTCTTCTAGGGACCAATTACTGGGTTCAAGAAACAGATTTTAAATTTTACTTGTTTTCCCCTAAGACATGAGGTTCAAAAACTCCTCAGGTATTTCTTTTAAGAAGCTGACACTGAGCTGGGTATTATTTCTATTGACTCTCTGGGTCCTAGCGCCCTCACAGTTGTGGTGAGGAACCACGTGGCTGTTAACACATTGATGACTGAACTGCTCTATGTCACTCTGATAATGTTCTGATGGGGGGTGGGTGGGAGGTGGGGGTGATGGGGGTGATGTCATTGTCACAGAGCTGACTTTCAGAATTAAGGGTAGAAGGTCAGGCAACTCACTCTCAAAAGTTCAGAACACTTTTTATTTTCTTTTTGGGCTGGAGAGATGGCTCAGAGATAAAGAGCACTGGCTGCTCTTCCTGAGAACCCAAGTTCAATTCCCAGCACCCACATGGCAGCTCACAACGGTGGCCTGTAACTCCAATTCCAAGGGATCTGACTCCCTTGCTCAGACATACACACAGCCAAAACACCAATGCACATAAACTAAAAGTAATTCATTAAAAAATTTTAGCTGGGCAGGGTGGTATACACCTTTAATACCAGCACTTGGAAGGCAGAGGCAGGCAGATCTTTTTTAATTCGAGGCCAGCATGGACTAAAGAGCAAGTTCCAGGACTGTTATACAGAGAAACTTTGTCTCTGAAAACCGATAAAAGGAAATAAAGGTTAATAATCAAAGGAACTAACCTTTTTTTTAAAAAAAAATTGTTAGTATTTACCAATATAGAAAACAGGGAATTTTTTTGAATATTTAATTATTTTAAAAGTAAATCTATCAAAAATTTTAAAATCCCCAACACCAAAACAACAAAATAACTAAATCTAGATGGGTGTGGTAGCATAGCCCTTTAATCTCAGCACTCAGGGAGCAGAGGCAGCCAGGTCGACATAGCAAGCTGCAGGCCAACCAGGGCTACTAGTGAGACCATTTCAAAACCAGAACAAACCCCACAACAAAAATCTTGTTGGTCAGGAGCATATAAATCTTAGCGCTAAAGACTGAGGCACGAGGACCACAAATTCATAGCAGCCAGGGATACCCAGGAAGGACAAGACAAGCCTGGGCAACTTAGTGAGACTTTGCTGCAAAGCAAAATCATACAATAAACAAAGGTGGCGGCGGGGGGGGGGGGGGGGGGGGGGGGGGGGGGGGGGATGGAGAGGCTGTGGGAAACACTTACCAGGCCCTGACTTCAATCTCCTGGTAAGAAATGGAGAAATAATATATTTTCTAAAACTATGTGATCAGTTAGAGTGAGTTTTTTTCCTGTTGTTGTTGTTGATTAAATTTATTCTTTGTCAATTTGATACATGTATAAAGTGCAAATGTTTACTCTTACCCTGTGCCTATATGATCTCCTTCACACCTCTCTGGTTCCCTCTCCCTACATGTCCCCTGCCCACATCCACCTTTTTATTTTATTTTGTGACCTGATGTGTATGTGTGTGTGTATGTAATATATATAATATGTACATATTATGTGTATATATTATATACACATATGTATATAATATGCATTACACTGTATATGGACATCATATATTTATATATTATATATATTTTATTCAGTGTCTTGAGAAATTAAGGGTATTTAGACTTTGCTATTTCAGTTAGTTGTGACATTTTGGTTGAACTACAAAGAGGAAATCATACGAAACTGGCTTTTCAAAAAGATAAGGCTCTTCTTGGATACTACACCTAAAGCTATAAAGTTCTTACAGGAGATTTTGGAGAGTCTCACCAGAGTCGCCACAAGTTACTGAGGAAATTGGGGTCCCCTCTCGGTGTGGTTCTTAGTCTCCTTAATGAAATAATTTAAGAATGGATTCAAAAGGAAGCTCCTGGACAAGGTTATCTGAGTTTAAAGGAAATAGCCGTAAGGCAGGAAAGCTTCCTGGAGAAGGGGGATGAAGGAGGGAAATGGAAAAGGCTATACTGTCTGAGCTAAACTAGCTGGAGATCAGCCATAGGGAGAGCAAGCAGCCACTTGAAAATGAGGAGAGCTTTAAAGAGATAGTGAAAACCCACAGGCCCAGAAAAATAGACTTAGGCTCTGGCCAACATCTAAAAGAACAAAACAGACAAGAAGAACCAGGAAACTGTATCTTTCTGCATTCTGACTCAGGCAGACTTAATCTAACCTCTTAGCTGATGGTAGTGACTGTGCTGGGGGTGGGAATTCTGGGAAGGAAAAGCACATTATCTCATCAAAGAGGTAACTATTCCTCCTATCTCTAGTGTGGCTTAAGGTGACCTGCCTTTCTGAGGGACAGAAGGTTTCTTGGCCGGGTGATTGGTGGACCAACTGTATTAGCTACCAAGGAAGGGACAATGGCACATCTCCACCAAAAGCAGGTTCCACTCCCTTGACCACAGCTTTGCCTTGATGCACTTTTAATTCAACCTTAGCAAAATGGTCACTTCTTACGTTGGTTGAAATGGGGTTCTGAAGTCAGATCGGTGAATGTTCAGCTCTGTAGTATTAAATCTGCTGACAGTCTAGCACCTGAAGGGAATCATTGCTCTTTGCATGATCCTCTAACATTACAGAGTGGCCACATAGAAAATCTGCTTGATTTTATTTTTTTAATATTAAAAAGTCATATTTGCTACTATCTATATCAATTTCTTCAGGAAATTCATTAATAATTGGGAATCTGACAAGTTTAGGATAGAACTTACAAGTTTTCCAAAATTCTAATTTTGGCTTAAAAGCTGAGCTTTGTGTCTAGCGCCTAAACGGCTAGTTATTTCTTCTGACATGACACCTTGCCCATCTCTGCTTCCACTGTTTTGAAGAACTGTGAGAACCACTAATCAGGCAGTCTATCATATAAACAATACGCATTGCAGACACTTGAAACTCTTTGGCGTAAGTACACATCCCAACAGTGCGTGCATCTCTGCTTTTCAGTCTCTGTGCAGGAGATCATTATTTCTATTCAAAACTGTACTCACAGCTGGGTGTGCTGCCATGCCTGATAGCCCAGCTGCTCAGGAGGTTAAGACAGGTGGATTGCAAGTTCAAGGTGAGCCTGGACAATTTAGTGAGAGCCTGTTTCCAAAAAAAGAAAAAAGAAAAAAGAAAAAGGACTGGACTGTGTGTAGCGGTAGAGCATTTGTCTAGTGTGAGTGAAGCCCTGAATTCCAATAAACAAGTGTCCTCTGTCGACATGACACCAAGATGGGCCAGCATATTGACTACAGGGTCTGGAGTAACTTTTTTTTCTTATCACTCTGTGGCTGGGTTTCCGGAACTATAGAGGGAGGCCTTTTGTTAACTTAACTGTGGTTGCAGGTTGGGGAACAGGAGACATTGGCATTCAGAACAGCAGAATCATGGATGCTCAGTATTTTCCTGACCAGTGATTCTTACTTCAATAAAATAATAATGCCTTTGATAAACACTATATTTTATCTGGTTTTCTGTAGTCAGGTGACCAATGTCTCTCTAGGGACACAATGTATCAAAAACAATGTAAAATGTAAAAAAAAAAAAAAAACAATAAAGACTGTGTCCAAGTGAAGGATTGCTGCTGTGTCCAAGGTGAAGGATTGTTGAGGATATTCTGCTGAAAGCCCATGTGTGGAAGTCAGTGGTACCGAGTTCTCTGGTCTTATTAAGAGGAACTGGTAGGGATGAAAGGAGAGACTGAGAGAATGTTTCAGAGAACCATTTTTCTTACCTCTTTTCTACCTCCAACTCTGGTTAGGGCGTTGATAAAATAATGTTAGATATAAATTATTTTCTATTTATAATGCAGTACTATACATATATACACACATGTACATATGCATGTGTATCTCAAGAGATGTCCCACATATACCTCTTATCAAAGACTACAGAAGAAAAAGTTCTGAAACATAAAGCACACATATTTTAACTTGCAGAGAAAACGAGGAAAGTCTGACTCATCATTTGAGAATGCTGAGCTCAGCTGTCCACATTGTTTTCAAAAGGGAAACTTAGACTCCAAAGAGGGAACAGTTATTTGCCAAAAGCAAAAAGCAGCCAAATAAAACTGACTTTAGTGAAGGAAGATAATGGGTTAGAAGGCCGTGGCTAGATTAACTATCTGAAATTTATTTGCATTTTAAAATTTGAATCACATAATACTTCTTACATTTAGCAAACTTTTATCAGTAAAACCAGTTGTTTTTGTTTTGTTTTTGGTGTGTGTGTGTGCTAAATAGATCAGCTTTTACAATGTCAATAACATTCAGATGTAGCTATTAATCGAAGTGCAAAGTCTTCAGGGTGTTTCATGCAATTTTCTTATATAGAATGTGCAAGTTTTGTGGTTTTCTTTTTCATTTGTGAGTTACTTGAAAGCTTTGACCCCCTTCATCTTTTCTCTCGCAGCTGCTTTCAGACTCCCAAGACATGATCTCCAAATGAACAGGTAAAGGCTCATTTGCTGATCCTTGTTTTAGTGAAGCAAGTGACTGAGAGAGAGTTTCAGGAGTGCAGCTCTGAACAGGCTAACCACAGTGCACGAACCCAGTCTTCTACTTCATATCATACCCCTTCTACTTCTGCTTTATCGGCTGAGGCAAAGTTACAGATTGATTTACCTTGATAAGCAGAACAAATTTCTCCAAATCCCAGGTCTAGTTCCATCAAGGAGGTGGCTTGGGCAAGTTTCCATAGCTCTCTGGTGTTAAAAGCTGTGAATCTGGGTTTCAGAATATCCCCTGGAATTCCCAGGACAAAGGATTGCACCAGGGACACATGGTTGGAAATGAAAAGAGGGACAGCTTACTAAAGCTGGCATAAACCTGGGCCAGGGAGCAGGAAAAAGGTAAAAACTCAGAAGTCTTTTGGTCATAAGGCTCATGACCCTTACCCTTCACAGGTCATTTGCATGGCACCTTCCTCTCCCATGCTTTTATACCCAGCATCCTGGCTTGGTTGTGCCTCATCCAGTCAGGGAAAGATTTCCTGTTTTTTGGTTTTGCTTTTTTCCAACTAGTTTTTTTTTCAAATGTTAATTTTGGTGTTTCTCTTTGTATTCCTATTCTCCTGCCATACTGGGACTATTTCTTCATCAGAAAAAAAAATAAAGAATGGCATATATTATGCAGTTATTTGAGAATTAATTTACATTCTGCTGGTAAATTATAATGCTTAATGCCTAGCAGATAGCTAATCATAAATTTAAATGACTCCCTTTATGTTGTGCAACCTTTCCTGGAGCCATGCAAGGAAGCCTCTGTTCACCCCAGATAAAGGGGGCACCAGCAGATAAATAAAGGGATTCTGTCAAAGCCCAGCTTGGTGAACCAATGAATTTGTTGGGGTTACTTATGGGAGCATGGGTGACTTACAGGCAGCTACTCCTCCACTTCCCTGCAGTAAGGGTGACTCAGGGAGTGTTGCACCACTGAAGGGTTCCCAGCATTTTTTGAGAAGTCAGCGCACCAAAAACCCCACAATAATTCAACCTTCCACCTATCGAGATCATCTGCAGCTAGGGCAGGATGGTGTGTTGACTGGAATCTCAAGGCTGGTTAGGGATTCCCTCCTGCAAATGACCTCATTATCATTGCCTTTGACTGTGGTGACTGTGGGTCAGGGTCTGCTGTAGGTCAGGAAGTTTTGCTTAAGAATGGCTGTGGTCATGCAAGTCTGGAGGAAATAGCCATACAATAGTTTAATTCTCCCTTTACAAGGATAAAATGAATCTGATAATTATGGTTATTGTGTTAATCAGCTTTGCATTACTATAACACACAAGATAAGCAGAGAAAAGAAAAGGCTTATCTGGGCTTATGGTTTTGGAAGTTGTACTGAATGGAGTGATCTCATTCTTTTCAAGCTTGTCAGAAAGCAACACAATCCCAGAGGGAGAGTGCTTGGAAATGTGAAGCCACGCCCCTCTAGAGTGAAGTCAATCTACTCTCCAAGAGGCAGAAAGCAAAAGAAAAGGGAGGGCCTAGATCCCTTTGAGGACACACCTCTCATGACAAAGACCTCTCAGGAGGCTCCAGTTCTTAAAGTTTGAATCAGCTCTCAACAGTAACATGACCTGGTACCGAACCTTTGATTCATAGGCCTTCTGAGGGGGGACAATTATCCAAATAACAGCAGATCTGTATGAGTTTATTGTGTTCTGCTTTATCCTAGATTCAATTCAAGGTTCAGTTTTGCTTAAAGTCTTATTTTTAGAAGCTACTCTTAAAATTCACCATATGTCTTTTTAAACAAAACTGGAATCTGAGCTGACATTTAGTGTCCATCTAAATGTCTCCTTTTAGGACAAATATTTGAGCTCTAACTTCATTAATTTGTTCTTTGAAAGTGCAAGTCTCCTTATTAGTGTGACAAAACAAAGCTTAATTCCAGACTTCAGAATAAAGTTTGGGTAGATTTAAAGCATATTTAATTCATTCCTAAGAATTCATTTTAGGAAGAGTTGTAACAATTTTTACATTTAGGATTTTTGAGTTTTATTCATATGTGGTAATGTTTATCCTACTCATAATTTCCTCAAGAAATACTAATAGTATTTTGGTACATTATCATTTTTATGAATTATAAGTTGAGTCAATTTGTCTTGAACCTTGGATTTCATTTTCAACTACTGCCAAACTCGTCCTGCCGTCAAAATGCTCTCCATGGAGAGGAAGTGGAGGGGACAAGCCTTCACATGTCTGGCTCCAAGCTCTCGGCACAAATTACTTTGTGCAGAAGTGGTGTCCGCCTTCAGTGCACCTGCTTGCAAAGGTAAAGACTGACAGGGCCATGATCACTTAGTCTGGCCATACTGACTTCAGGCCTCTCCCTGCAAAGGTGACTAAGATTTTGCCAGCTATCCCAGTGATGTGTAAAACTTTGCTCCAAGGAACTCTGACAATGAAGCATGAGAACATTGCTTTGAAAGTGTATTATATGAAACTTCCCACGGCAAAGAAAGCATGAGCTGTGACTCTAACCATAAACCCACATCTGTGATCATACTTTTAAATATGATGTGTGCCAACAATGTTGGGTTATGTGGCAGAAAAGCCTTATTATCTGATTTTTTAAAAATGCTGAACTGTTTGCCTCTAAAATTCTAAATTTGCTTTTCGCATGGCAACATCTATGACCATGAATTAGCTAAAAGCTTGCACATGTCTAGAGCATCTTTAACTGTTTTTGGTGTTAAGCATTTGTTTATGTGTGGTGTGTATATTTGGGTGTGTATATCATATATGTAATACTATATATATATGACAAGTCAGCATCTGCCAGAACATATATATGTATGTACGTGTGTATGTATATATATATGTGCATGAACACACATATACACACATATATATACATATACTCGTATGTATATGCTCAGAGCTAGGCAGATGCTGAGTTGGTCAATTTTTCCCTAGATTTGTGAATTTGTGAGTATAAATTGGCATGGGGGTTCTTCATGAGTTTTAATATGATTGACAGCTCAGCCTATGTAAAGAACCAACAGGTGTATAGTTTCATGTACTAGGCATAGCATACATTTTCATTACTTCACGATGTCAATACCAATTACCTTCGCAGTTTAATGCAGTTTCACTCATCCAAACCAGGCAGTGAGCTCCTTTCTACTTTCCTTCTCTTCTCTAGAAAAGACTGTTTTCTGGTCCCAGGGTTTGTTTGTCCTTTGCGAAGGCCCACATTCTCTTGCCATCCCCCAGCCTATGAGGCTGTGCACGAATTGAGCAATGCACGAGTTAACGCTGATCACTACGAAGGGTATAGAACTTTCAAAATCTATTGTAGAAATGATTTATATTTAGCTTCTGCTTACAGAGAGATTCAAACACAGACTGAGAGCCGCTTTGATTCCATCCGTGTGTGAAACCAAGCTCCCCAGAGGAACCTGGGGCTGGTTTTGTCCTGTCTTGTTCCTGTCAGTAATCGATTCAGGGATTTTCTTGAAGACTGAGTGTTTCAGCTTTGTTATTGCTTCTGTTGAATGTGTTATACATGGATTGTCCAAATTTGAGCATGATGGAATGGACAGCAATGCATCCTTAATGAATGTAACTCAGCCTTTAGGATACAGAATACGGAGCAGGGTGCTCTGTATTTTTTTTTTTTTTTTTAACATCAGTGACAATGGTTTGTAGCTATAAAAAATACAGGAGATGGACTGTAGCGGCCTTCATCCTGCGATGCTCTGAAGCTGTTGGATGAAAGAAATCCTCTTGATGGCTTGTTAACATTTCCATCTTTCCTAAAGGAGAAAATAGAGGTGAGGGAGTAAGGAATGGGACGTAATGAGGTCACACGGGGTGGGTAGTGGGATGTGGTTCTGTATTTCATATTATGCTATCCAGCTTGACACGCAGTCAGAGGCAAGGACAGCGAGGGAGACACTGAGCCACTTTCTACACTGCCTCAGTGAGGCACAATGCCCCACTGTTCTCCTTCTTCAGGGTCTCAAGTCAAACAAATAGAGGTGCAAACTGTCATCCAGGTCATGACTCAAAGATCTTCGCTTCTTTCAACCCCACTGGGGAATCCTCTGTGCCTCTCAGAACGGTGTGTCCACCACAGCGTGGAGAGATAGACACATTGAAGGGTTCCCTGCCATCCTGAGTCACTCGTGGCTTCACCTAGTCGGAACACAGCAGGCAGTGAGCCAGGGCGGCAATTTTCCTACCAACAGCCAAGCACGGAGCTGCTAGCTTCGCAGCTTTTGCTCTCCTCTGGGCTAATTGCTCCCCACTCTCATTCATTCTGCCCAGTGGTACCACTTTTCTGAGCAGGTAAACTGGGTAATTCTACCTCTTTCCACTGAGTAGGGGAGGGGTCCTCTCTCTGACCTATTGACTCCAATTCCTACGGGGCTCCTTCAACTGAGACCATTTGTTGGAATTTTGTTTCCATCCTTTGCAATCCCCTTTAGAATTAGGAGGATTTCCCCCTGATGTCCTGTAATTTCATGAAGCAGGCCACCTCCCGCTGAGAGACAAGACTAAGCAGGCATAGCCACACCTGTCGGCGATCCTTCCTTGCTCCTTTGGTCAAGGTCCTTCCTGTCTTTAACCTTGCCTCTTCGTTTATGCTCGCTTATTTCCCTGAAAGAAAACAGTGGGACTTGGACGCTCTAGTCCGGTCACCCTCCTGTTCCCTTGTCTCGCCTTGCAGTCTCTTTTGATCTCAATTTCTTTCCGTTACAAATGTGGCCGCTGTGAAGTCTGAGGAATCTGAAATACACTTAGGAATCAAATGAAGGCGTGCCAACTGGGGTAAGTAAGGTGTGAGGCTTGTCTCACGTGTTGCTCTGGGCTTTCGCAATGGCCACCATTTGCAGATGCTAGGTTTTGTGACCACAGAGATATGGAAGTTTTATATTTGCTTACAGCATATGCTGAGCTATGACGAGCTCTGGCGCTGGTTTTAATATTTGTAAAGTAATTAGGGGGATTGTCCCGTCTTAGATATCGAATTGGCTCCTGGCTGCAGAAGAGGTATTGCTACCAGCTGATTTGACAATCAGAGGCTGTCGTAGGCTTTGCTGGCTTCTGCTGGCCTGCTGGTTTTGCACAAAGAGACCTTGAACCCCACTCTGCCTCTGCAATAAACCTCTCTTTCATCTGTATTCCTTGATTTCCCAGATGGCCTTTCAAAAACTCAGTCAGCTTTTAAAAGAAATGTTATTTAGGTGGGAAAAATTGGCCATATACTAATAAGTGACGGAGGGCATGTGCATCCTATTAAAGTTATTTTTATTCATTCGTTTTGTGATTTGACATTTTCACGAATGTGTAATTTGACAGTTTCACGTATATGATACGTTCTGATCACTTTCTCCTCCCACCTCCCCTCATCCCCTTTCTCATCCCCTCTATTCTGGTTCATCCTTCCCTCACAGAATCATGACTTTGGGTTTTGTTTTGTGACCCATTTGGTTTAACCTGGGCCATCCCTGTCATTGCATTGGAGCTACCCACAGCAGCCTCCTGGGTTTCCTGAGTCCACCAATGGTAAATAGTTCAGTAGGGGGCAGTAGCCCCCCCCCCTCCTCCCTTCATACCTGATCTTAAAGACATATTCTTATGCAGATTCAGCATAGGTACTCTCACCTGCTGTGAATTCTTGATTGCAAAGGCTGTGTTTTGCCCAGGAGATGCCTGTTCCAGTCCTGCTCCCTTCATATACGTTTTAATCTGAGCTGCCGTGAGTAAAAATATCTTTAACTCACCTAAAAAATTTTAGCATGTGCAGTATGACATGCTCTAAAAGCTGTCAATTTTGTTGTTTTCCTGTTGGATATTTAACATCTATTTTATTTTTAATTGTCTGTGAGTGTGTGTTGGAGGGTATTTGCATATGCGCGTGGGTACCCATTGAGGTCCCAAGCCTCAGATCTGCTGGAGTTGGCGTTAGGGGTAGTTGTGAGCCACCTGCCTTGGATGCTAGAAACCGGGTTGAGGTCTTCTGAAGAGAAGTACGCACTCCTATCAGCTGAGCCATCCCTTCGGTGCCTCATACTGTGTATTTAAAATAACAATTTGCATTTATATTCTAGGCTCTTTTCAAGCTGAGTCATCTTGAGTCTCCTGGAGCTCCCCAAGGCACGGCTTGTCAATATCCCCATCTGCACTGTGAAGCAGATGGCCAAGATAGCTTAAAACATTGCATTTTAAATTGATTTGTCTTATAGACTAATTTTATGTGCTAATTTAAACATTTATTTACAATCCAGTACATTTTTGGTGGTATGGAAATCATGTTTCACATACTCAGTACCCCTGTTTATGTAAAAAATAGGCACTGTGTATCTCCACTCTGAAACGAGATGTCATACTTCAGAAGGACACAAACAACCTCTAATGATTTCAGTTTCAGAAACTGGTCAGCTTCTATCAATCAAGAACTGGAGCTTCAGCTGGGGCAAGGAAGTCATATTCAGTTCTTGTTGGCTTGTTTTTTCTTTTTTGTGGTTGCTTGTTTGTTTGGCTACATTTTTATTTGTTTGGTCAGGAATTAAGAAAGTGTACAAACGGTGACCAGGGTGTGTCAAAAGAAGAAAGAGGCCAGCATGAGTGTATCTCATTAGTCAAACCTGGGGGCAATTTTATCCGGAATCTGAGAGAGATGAAAGGATTATAATTTTCAAAAACCCACGAGAATTCATATCACTAAGCTGATTTATACCTAAATAAAGAAGAAGACAAATTTGATCTTTACATAAAAATGACAGCTAGTGGAAAGATACAGCTGATAGAAAAACCAGAGCTCCAAACTTGCCATTTTGCAATCATCACAAGAAACTTGAACATAGCTAGAAAGATCAACAAATAATCCAGCAGAGAGAATTTAAATGAGAAAAAAAGATATGTGCAGAACCTCAAATTACAGCTCCACAAATCACTTAATAATCCAAACAATAAAGAGGTATGCAGTACTGAGACAGGACACCATCCAGCAGAACTTTAACATCAGCACAGGGTGATCAGGTGCCTGTCGGCATGATGCTACAGAGAAGCCACATCACACACACTATGATCCAACCAAAATGAATCATCTTAGTGTAACTACAAGGGAACAACAGAGAAACCCAGTGCTAAAGAGATAGATGCTATGGATAACTGGCTTTCTTCCATCCGAAATGCTAAGGGCATGAAACCAAAGGAAGCCTGGACAACTGCTACAAACTAAATGGGACCCAGAAAACAAAATAACTATGTGCAATCAGTGTTACTAGGCATTGTCTTGAACTGGGGAAGAATTCTATAAAAGGTATTTTGGTAATGGGAAAACTATCATAGACTTTAAAGTGCTGTGCCAAGGTAAATGTCCTGAATTTGAAAATTACCCCGTGGTTCTCTAGAATAAATCTTGCTGTAGAATACATGGAGTAGTAAAGGATAAAGCAGCATGATGTGTAGAAGCTACTCTCATACAGTTAAAAAAGTGCATATTTTAATTTTATCATTTGTGTGTGTGTGTGTGAGAGAGAGAGAGCATGCTAAAATAGTAAATCTTGGTGAATAGTAATTAGATACTCTGCAGCCCTGAAATTATAATTCTTCAAGCATAATTTTATTTTCAAAAAACAGGGCATAGTAAACCAAGTTATTTTACTGAATATTCTTTAGAGTCCTTACTGTTGTACTGTGGTTTGTGTATCTACTAAAGTCCAGTTAAAAGGAGGTTTGGTCCCAGGGTGGTGGCGGTGAGAAGTGATGGAACCTGTAGTAGACAGGCCTTGTGGAAGTTCCTTGGGGCCTTTGGGGGACTCTGTCTTCCAAAAGAATTTAAAAGGGGTTCTTGACAAGGGATTGCCTTTAAAGGGGGCAAGCTGGCCCACTTCTTCTTCTGTCTCTTCACGTGAGCCTTCCTATGCACAGCCTCCTGTGAGCTACCATGGGTCCCTTGTAGATCCTGGGCATTCTATATGCATTTCCAGCTCCCCAAACAAAAGCTGAGTAACTTCTTTTCTTTATGTACCTGGCTACCTCAAATATTTCACTGTAGTGATGACAAACTGATCCTACTTCACCACTCTGAAAAACAAAATAGAAACTAAGGAACAGGAAAACAGGATTTTAAAGTCAAGCTGAGAGTACATTAGCAGATAAAATAATCACATGAATGAATCATCTATAACAGAACAATGACCACTCCATGCACTTAACAAAATCAGCATAGCATAAACAAGTTGGGATTTCCCCTAAGTATCTGTCTTATAACCCTTTCCCTGCTCAGATGCAGAGTTCTAACTGCCTGAAGTTTAGAATGAGGTTTACCTGTTGGTCATTTTTTATGACATTTATCAATGTAACAGACATACATAGATACTTTATTCCTAGACCACCTCTCTTAAAAACCAACAATGTAACAGACAGACAGAGATATTTTGTTCCTAGACTATCTCTCTTAAAAACAACTTTATTTACAGTTTCTCTGTAGCTTCGGAACCGTCCTGGAACTCTGAAACTTTCTCTGTAGACCAGACTGGCCTCTAACTCACAGAGATCAGCCTGTCTCTGCCTCCTGAGTGCTGGGATTAAAGGTGTGATCTGCCACTGCCTGGCGATATGATCTATTTGTGGTGAGGACTCCTACGCCAAATGCTAGACTTCTATTGAAGGTCTCTTCTTTCTGCATTTTCCATACAGCTACTTTCTTATTATTTATTTATTTATTTTTACCACATGGGCCATATTCTCAATGACTGATTAGCTTACACTTTGCTAAGAGGTTGATTAAACAATTTTTAAGTAAAATACTCCCTTTACATTATTCTAAAAATGTGAATATTATTAATTAAAGAAAGACATTTCATGATTAGACCTTAAAAGGGAGCCATAAGTTTACATTAATAGAGCCAGACTACATGTGGAAGAATATTTCAAGTGTCAAGGTCAAATTGATTCTTTTCTTCAATGTATTAAATATCACACAGTATCACTGCTTGCTGTGTATTTATTCATTACTTTTTAACATCCCTTCAGGTTTAAGAAAAAAAGTCTTGGATGATTCTAATTAACTTAATTTTTACAGTGGGCAGAACTGTATGCTCTCAGCACGTGGCAGTTTCTTCATACGTCCATTTCCTGCATGGGTATTGCTCTTGAGGGCTGACTTAAGTATCCCTAGCACTATCTGCACTGTTGACTTTCTAAGCCTGTTAGACAGCTCTCACGCAATAATTATTTTTCACGGATTTCTAGGTCAAGTTCACTTTCCTTTGGCTGTCACGATCTTCTGTGTCTTGGATTGCCTTTTCATTTTTATCTTAATACAGCCCAAATAGTCGTTTTAAATCTTTTTCTTCAGAAAGTGTACAAGGAAAGCAAAAAGCTCTAACTACTCGCGTGTCTGAAAATGTCTCTTGAACTTGAAAAGTAATTTAGGCTGGGATGTAATTCCCGATTTAATAGAACTTTAAGGCAGTTTCCATTATCTATCCATCAGTTTTCCTGGGAGGAGAGCAACACAGTCCAGTTCTCATTTTGGTGCAGGCCATTTGTTTCTTCTTTAAGAAAGGTCTTAGGCTCTTAGCTCTTACTCAGTAAGGTTCTTACTCAGTAAGCTCTTACTCCTAACAGGTTCTCAGGTATGGAAACCTCCTCACTGCCGTTTGATGACAGAGATGTCCCAGCCACCTGCAGAGGCCCTAGCCCTTCATGGGAAACACTGTCAGCTAAAACAGAGACTCATGTTTTGGTTTGATTGGAACAGAAGGTACACATTCCTTCTGTACGTGGACACGGGTGCAGAGAGTGTGGTGAAGGTAAGCATGGATGGCCTTCTCTGTGATGTTTCAGTCAGTGCCTTGGACTGTGCTTTATTTTGCCCTGGAATTCTTGCTAATTCTAAATCTTGAACTGATATTTGTGCACAGTCATCTGTGGAATAAGATATTTAGAAAAAAGTTTCTATCTATATTGAAAATGTGCATGCTTTTGTTGACGTTGTACCCCAGATGATGTAGTGTGATAACTCTGTAGACTACATAGATTATAAGTAATCTGGAGATGGTTTAAAACATGATAGAGGATTAATAAGAAGGGTTACTTGTTTGTTCCTGGCCACCTGGCTAGCTTAGACCCAAAATAATCACAAAGAAACTATATTATTTAAAACACTGCTTGGCCCATTAGCTCTAGCTTCTTATTGGTTAACTCTTACATCTTAATTTAACCCATCTCCATTAATCTGTGGATTGCCATGTGGCAGTGGCTTACTGGCAAAATTTTGACATGTTTGACTCTGGCGGTGGCTCCATAGCTTCTCCCTTCTTCCTCCCAGCATTCTGTTTAATTTTCCCTGCCTAGCTCTGTTCCCCTATAGCTCTGCTATAGGACCAAAACAGTTCCTTTATTCATTAACTAAAAAAAAAAGCAACACATAAACAGAAGGACCTCCCACACCAAGAGGATGTCCATTGGCTATGAGCAATCTGCGTTCATTTTGAGTTTATGCTGAATTTGA
This sequence comes from Ondatra zibethicus, assembly GCA_004026605.1. Lineage (NCBI taxonomy): Eukaryota > Metazoa > Chordata > Mammalia > Rodentia > Cricetidae > Ondatra > Ondatra zibethicus. The sequence goes on along the minus strand of PVIU01005703.1, from coordinate 42,116 downwards.
TGTGTGGAGAGTCCTGGATGTTGGGAGGTGACTCTATATTCTTGAGTGCTGATACTTTTATTTTTTGGCTTCAATTTACAAAAGCAAAAACCCAACTTTCATTGAGCCGTCTTCCAAGAGGGACCCTGCGAACTTCCTATGTTCTGATCTGGCTAACCTCCACTAAAACCCTATGGGGAAAATTCTGTGATTTTCCGCCTCTTATAATGAGGCAACAGAGATGTTTGCCCAGCTCATGGTTGGCCCTGCTGGTCTGTGAATCCTGGCTCCACAATCCTACCCTCCACTTATCTCGGAGAAGTATGTAGAAAGTCTGAATTCTCTGACCCAGGGATTCATGAGGAGCTCATTCTCCTTCATATGTTGTGAGGCATTTATTTCTGTGGAATGTGAGGTGCAGAGGCCAAGAGGGCGAGGCTTGTTGTGTTCTGCCCTCTGCTCAGTGCTTCACTGAAACAAGGCTGTGATTTCTGAATGCAAAATTCACAAAGTCATTTTGGCTGGATCCAGACATAAGCAGTTGTTTACGCTGGGGTTTGTGTGGCTCCGCAGTGGCAGACAAGAAGCAGCCGGGGATTTACTTTTAGAAGCAGAAAATGGCTTAGGTTCATTTCACCAAGTGCCTTAACTATTTTGTACTGCTAATGCCAGACAAGCTCCTGAGGATAGAGTCCAAAATGGCACCAAGCTTGCCATTCCCTACCATGCTTCTTTCTGTGTTTGGGGATTCCAGGGCTGGTCTGGGCAAGCAGCAGTAGGGCCAAATGGAGGAGAAAGGATTAGAATTTATATACGTAATGAGGCTTGGCTAGACCTGCTACTTCCTGAATGTCTGTAGAGAGTCACTTGTTCCTCCAGGTACTCTGTGCACGCCACTGTTAAGTTTCTGTAATAGTCCTGTAGTGGACGCATCGTGCTGTGTTACAGATGAGGGGTGGATGAGTTAGAGCACTAAAGATTTGCCCAAAGCTACACAAAAAGCATGTCCATTCGACTTTAAAATACATGTCAGGTCCACGCTGCCATAGTGCTTCTTGACTCTTAAGTAGTTAGAAGGAGCTGGTGTTCGTACATGCTCTTTCTCTCTTGCAATGCTCTCTTTCTCCATTAATTTAACATTTACTGAACAGTTATATAACAAGTATCTGGTCATTGTGGGTGGCTGCTAGTTCATTTCTTGGCTGCCCGGCAACTCAGACCTGAAATAATTACATGATTATTTTATATTTTACCACGTGGTTCGTGGCCTACCAGCAAGGTTCCAACTAGTGGCTTGCATCTTTCCCCTCTGGCAGCTCCATGGTGTCTCTCTGACTCTGCCTTCTTTCTCCCAGCATTCAGTTTAGTTTTCACCCATAGCTCTATTCTGTCCTGTGCAGGCCCAAGACAGTTTCTTTATTCATTAACCAATAAAAGCAACATATATATAGAAGGACTTCCCAGACCATCTGGTAGAGTGATAGATATATTCTCTCCCACAAGTCAAATTATACCTTGATTTCCTAGGTGTGATTTTTTTGCCATATGAAAAAGCAAAGCACCATGGTAGGTGTCATTATCACCTAGAATACAAACTGACCTCAAGTGTTTCTTCCCCATTACAAAAATATTTGCAAATTACTTATATCTTTGTAAGCGTGTCTCTTTGGAATTTTAATTTCCCCTATATACTTCCATCCAAAGGTTCAGTTTATTTGCCTTTCAATCTTAGCCTGGAAAAGTAACCTGATTTAGCCAAAGGGACATCAGAAAATGCAGAAAGAGATTTGAAGAGTGCTGCCACAGAGTTTATCTTCTCTTGATTCTGAGAATCTTTCTCTGTGAATCTTAGAGTGAGAGGTTGTTGAAAAGGGTGGGGTGAGGGCACCTGAGATGAAGCCCCAGGTGTGATAGGAGCTTACATGATTTAAATCAGCTGGAGAATGGTGAGAAATGATGAATGGTTGTAATTTCAGGACATTAAGTTTTGTAGTGCCTTGACAAGGTAAAGCTTGCCAGTGCACATGGACTATGGAGGAAGACGGAAAAGGTGCAATAATCCACACGGAAAGGACTTGGGATTTGTTTTGTGTAATGTTTGGGTGGAGGAGGTGGAACCCACAATATAAGAATGATGAAAAAATGGCATGGGATACGCTGAAAGCTCAGTTCACACTTCCTCATGGCAGCCTAAATTGTGGTTCCAAGAAAAACCATTTAGAATGTTTAAGAGCACTTGCCACTTTTGCAGAGGACCTGGGTTCAATTCATAGCACCTACATGGTGGCTCACAATTATCCATAACCCTAAGTCCAGAAGATCCAACACCCTCTTCTGAATGCTGAGGGAATTAGATATGCATGTGGCGTACATATATAATGCAGGCAAAGATATATTTATATATATATATGAAATGTGTGTATGTATGTATGTATATATGTATATTTCTTTTAAAATACCAAATTTAAAAAGAAAATGTAGGAGTGGCAAAAAATAACAGTATAAAAACACCTAAATTTGCTTTCTGTTGGTGTGACAAAGACACTATGAGGAGAAACAACTTGAAGGAAGAAAGTGTTCATTCACCTCACAGCTTTCTGTCTATCATGGAAGGAAGTTAGAGGCAGAAACCCAGGGGGAGACTGTAGAGGAATGGTGCTCACTGCCTTGCTTTCGGAACTCACGTTCTGCTACCTTTATTATACCTCCCAGAACCACTTGGTCAGGATGGTACTGTGTATAGTGGCTGGGCCCTCCCATATCAGTCTTTAATCAATGAAACACCCCTACAGACTTGCATTTTCTCAGTTGAGGTGCCTTTTCCCAAATAACTGTAGCTTGTGTCAAGCTGACAACATCCTAGCCAGGACAGGATGTGAGGGTTTTACCCAGGGGCAGAATTTGACAATAATTTGAACAACCTAAAAGAGTTTGGATACTCTTGTTTACTTTTAATTTACTGGTGCAACAGAGATTGATCTTGATCCAAAACTCCGAGGCTACACACATCCATGGTCTGAAAGATGTGGTCATTGTGCCGTTCATCGTGAGATGTTCTTGCCAAGTCTCCATCTCCTGTTTCCACACTGTGTTAGAGAACGTCAGGCCTGGAGGCCCCAATGCAGCATCAAACAAAAAGTTGTTACACTTCTCCTTTGCCTTCTGTACAATGCTGTCGGGCTCCTGTACAGTAACTGATGCCAGGTGCTTCTGCAGTCCGTGTTTGAATTGAGATTGTTGTCTTTAGAGACTCTAAGCTTTCTGAAAGCAGGGTCCTTGTTTTCTTCATTCATTGTGTCATTAGTTTATCCATGCAGGCAGTGTTTCTTGTATGTGGATGGTTCATCCCTGCTCTCTCTCTTTCTCTTCCCCTCTTTATTGAAAATAGATTCTTCTCTCATACAATACATCCTATTCCCCTCCCCTGCTCCATATAAAAACTTGGCTTTATGTTTTCAATGTAAACTTCATGTTGGTTTTATAGACAAAGGCACTTGGGTTCTGACTACCTGGGTCATTCTAGCTCCTTCTCTTTAGGGAGAACCTGGCTTGTTCTCTCAGCTTAGTACCTTCGACAAATTTGACAAATGCTCCCTGATGCTGTTCTCCTGTTCTGTATTATTAGACCCTTCTTGTCAGTGAGAAGTCAGCTAAAATGGTTGAAGCTGCCACACTTGAGGAAGTCAACACCTCATCACTTAATATCACGTGAACAGGCAAACTGCCAACCGTGATGAGTATGTGTCTTTCTTCTAGCTATCTGTCCTTCATCATTTCCTCCCTCCCTCCTTCCCTCCCTTCCTCTCACCCTCTTTCCTTCCCTTCCTCTTGTCTCCTTTCCTTCCCTTCCAGCTCCATTGTTACAGTGATCTTCTTCTTCCTCACTCCTAGGTCTAATCTAAAGCACATCACCATATAATATAGTACATGAAAAGATAAAATGTTTTAGAGTATTAGCGGCACACATTTGCTAGATTATAGGAGAAAATGGGTTTTTGACACAGAAAACAGTTTATAACCAAAGACATGAGAAGACAAGTATATTAAAAGTATGTTGTAGCTGAAACTCAGTATAAAATTTCTTTCTTCATAACACACACACACACACACACACACACACACACACACACTGCTGCCTTGAGGAAGGGTGAAATGGACTTGACAGAAGATACTGATATAGCTGATCTGGTATAACCAAGTTTTGACTTTGGCATTTGCAATCTTGTTTTTCTGAGTGAATTCAAAATATTTCACGTGACCTGGATAGGTGTGGAAAACATGTAGACAATCATTTGTAGCATTATTCATTTGGCACAACAAATCACCACAAGCAGTGGCTACACTTACGATACATGTTTGTGTGTGAAATATATATTGTTTGGGTTTTGTTTATTATTTTTACATGTTAAAAACAATTCTCAAGGGCATTGAAGAGGTGTTCATGTTGATAGCCTCCTTTCCTTTAAAATACAAACAGTGATATGTGTGTCAGTGACTTTTTGTAAGATTCAAATGACCTTGAAATGTGTTAAGTGCAGAGAGCAGTCTTTGCACTAACAAACAGCTGTTAGAATTTATCCTCACAGTCAACATCATTTTCATTATCTCCATCATCATCTCCTACTCAAAGGAAGAGAAAAAAAATTATGTAACTTTAATGAGGAAATTTTATATCACATTAAAAAATCTTTCGTATAGGCAAATGCCTTTTCCCATTTCTTGATGTGAATGTCCTTCTTTCCTTCCTTCCTTCCTTCCTTCCTTCCTTCCTTCCTTCCTTCCTTCCTTCCTTCCTTCCTTCCTTTCTTCCTTCCTCGTCTTGCTCTGCTGCCTAGGCTCTACTGGCATGTCTGCCCTCTCACCCCCCCCCCCACCCAATCCATTGTTTTCATTTTTCAAATCAGAGCCAAGTCCAGAATATGCCACTGTGTGTTGGAAGAGATCTCAATAGAGAATATGTTCTCACAATAAAGGGAACATCTCAGTGCCCATGCAAGACTCTCTGGTTTCAGCTCCTTTCACCAAGACTCAAGGCTAGTAGTGGCCTGTGGTTTGGCGACTCAGCTCTTTGTGAAAGAGGAAGGAAGGGCGGACCTGCTTGAGACTTCCTGCCGCTGCGAGTCACTGATACAGAGCTGGTTTCTGGCACTTCGTAGCGCTGTATCAGGAGAGCAGGAATGTGGCTGTAGAAGTTAATGTGTTGCGTAGCGATAACTGCTTTCCCAGCTGCAAGCAAGGGGGATCCCAGCTCTTCAGTGTGTGCGCCTGGGCCCTGCTAGCAACAGATCCAAAGCAGGACGCTGCTTTCTTACTCTAAGAATCAGATAGCAAAACCCAAGGGAAAGCAGAAACTTAGATGTCACTTTGTTGTAGTGGAAAGAAGTTCTTGCAGACAGGAGGTCAAATCCACCTTTGACTCTGTTGGGAAAGACCCTAAGCCTTCCCATCCTGACTTCTTTTATACCCTCTGCCCACCCTCTCTTAAACAAGCTGGAGTGGAAAAGGGGAGGTTGTGTGTGAAATTCCTGTGATTGCCTCGTAAATAGAATTGTAAAGTGATTTTCCCTTGGAGTTGGTCTTCATAGACAAATCCTGTCAAAAAGGAATCATGACAGCTGTACTATATAACTTGTAAACATGCTAGAAGGATCAATAATAATAGCAATAGCTATTGAGCCCATGTTTACAATAGACATACCTTATATACAGTATTACTAATCTTCACAGCAACCCAGACAAGTGCACTGTTCTGTTCTCTGCCTTAAAATGGGGTGATGCAGATGACAATGCTTTGAAATCTTAGTTATTAAAGTTAAGCATTACAATCAACTTATTAATAAATATGCCAGGGTTAATGTCTTATGAAGCTTGTAAAGATAATACACTTTGGATTGGCACAGAACTAGGTTCAAATATGATTGCTTTCCCTTTAGGTCTGTAGCCACCCTTACATCTCTGGGTTTTGCTTTAGTCCCATGTCAAATGGGTACAATATCAACTACTGGTGATCATAGCACAGGGAAGGGCAAGTGGTAAAACCTGCCAGCTCTGTGTTTGACACATAGAAGATTCATCGCGAATATGTGCTCTCCCCATCTTCATTTTTCCCCTAAAAATAGTAGAAATGGATCACAGACTTCAGTATCACTAAACAGGTATGGATTGCTTTTTAAGATGTCTTCAGAAATACTTCCAGGGTTGGACAAGGCAGGCAGAGTAGCAAGGAGTAACTGCATTACAATGAAGCAAATCCTCTGTCCATGAAGAGAATTTGCTGATTCATCTTACAGTGATTTTTCTTGGGGGGGGGCTGTTGCTTCTAATTTTTCTTATAAGCATTTGCCATGTAGCACAGGCTAACCTGGGACTTATGATTCTCCTGCTTCATCCTCCTGAATGCTGGGGTTATGTAGTCTTACCATTAGGCCTGACTTTTAGAATGCTCTTGAAAGTGGTTTTTTTTTTTAAATTAGAGACAAGAAAATTATAATTTAAAATTACAATGGAAGAAAGATTATTAAAATATACTTTCCTTTCTTTAGCAAGGATTAGAATGATATAAATGAGATGGTATGGCTTTTGTAGGGCAGTTGCAATGAATTCAGCTGTGATTGTGATATGAATTTAAACTGATTGTCATTAAGTGGCTACCTCCTAAAGTCAGAACTGTCGGAGTGTATGCTCATTAGAGAGGGTGTGTGTGTGTGCAGTGCATTGGAAACAATTAGATATTCTTTCAATATTTGTATTTTGTTCACACAATTAAGCCTTCCTTTTATCCCTGAGGCTGAGACAGTTCTGTAATGGTAATTATTTTATTAAGCTAACAACTCCTTTTCTCATTTGCTTCCTATGTTTATATTATAGGGTAGAAAGTAATAGAAAATACTTCTTTTTTATATCAGCCTAGGTCACTGCAACACATATTGAGACATTTAGGGATATGGAGTTAATAATACACTTACAACCGCATGCTGTGAGAACTGTCTCAGCATACACGCGCTCCTGACTCTGCTCCATGCCCGAAGCTGTACAGTTTCTTGCCAGGTGAACTTTGTATGGGTCTGAGCATCATTATTGTGTAAGGCCAAAGACTTAGAGAACAACAAGTCATTAGTTAGCTTCCATTTGGGAGCAAAAGTAAAACCTATTTTGTAAAGAAAAGACATCAAACCAGAATGAATGTGATTCAATAATAAGAGACTGTTTAGAATGGGGCTTTCATTTTCTTTCACAGACCCACCAAAGCAAATCTTGACTCTGGCCATGCTTTCACATCTACTTTTATACTGGCCCTACTTCTTGGAGGCCATGGGGAGAGACTGAAAGTAAGCCAACAAAACAAAAGAAAGACAAAAGGAAAGAATCCTACAGTCTCAGTGATGGACCTCAATCAGCCTTGAATAGTACAGTTTTGGGGGTTCAGATAGTTCCATTTCTCTCTGGCAGCTGATATTTACTGCTTAAGTATTTGATAAAGGGCTTAAAAGGCATTATCCAGACATAGGAGAAAGGAACAAAGAGGGATAAAAGGAAATGAATAAAATTTAGTATATGGCCTCTTTTAGGAATAGATTCTAAATCTTTGCATGAACCAAGTTTAACTAACGCTAACAGTGTTTGTTGTAGCTTGTCTTAGCCATGGAGGCCCTGGGGATATCACTCAAAAGTATCTTAATGTGATTAATGCTGCTAAGCTTAATGCAATCTTTCTGATGATAAAAGAGAGAGTTTTCTCCTTGTTTGGCTCTTTGTGATAGACACTCTCGGATTAGAGTATAAGCCATGGTTATTCAATATCTGGATCTACACAGCACAGGACCCACATCTGAGGACAAGACGTTTGCTGGTGAGTCATATGGAAAAGAAACTAGCATTTTTCAGAGCAAAGGAATTACACAGTGATGTAAAACCAGCAGACACATTTTTACTCAGCCTAAAGATTTGTTTTTCCCTTCCCTTTAATCTTAGGCATGTCACATAAACTAAATGTAGAGATATTTGTCATTTTCAAAATAATTGTGTTTGAGCTAAAAAGCAATAGAAGTATTTTGAAAAGTAAAACCTTTTGCTTCTACTGGTTTGCTATAAAATCAGTTATTTTGTGCCCTTGTGTGTGTAGTTGAAAGTTTAATTGGAGAATTAGGAAGACACTAGGACCCCACAGCAGATCCAGGAGTATTTAGAGCAGGAGTTCTCAACCTTCCTAATGCCACGGCCCTTTAATATAGTTCCTCATGCTGTGGTGACTCCCAACCATAAAATTAGTTTGTTGCTCCTTCATAACTGTAATTGTGCTACTCTTATGAATCATAATGTAAATATTTGATATGCAGGAGATCTGATCTTCCACCCCTGTGAAAGGGCACTTGCCCATCAAAGAGGTTTCGACCCACAGGTTGAGAACTGCTGATTTAGAGAGTTGTCATTCCCATCCTGATGCTGAATTTCAACCATTAACTGCTTTAACACTGTCCCTTTCTCCCCAGGCAGAGTGATCTCAAAGGCTGCTTCTGCATGCTACAGCCCAGCACTTGGATTTCTCACTGAACAGGTATGGTTCTGATCTAGACTGGCCTCTTCTACCTCCATGATAATGTATTACCTGGGACCAGTGGTTCTCAGACTGCCCTCTCTCTCTCTCTCTCTCTCTCTCTCTCTCTCTCTCTCTCTCTCCATATATATATATATACATATATATATATGTATATATATATTTGGAGACTTGTTAAAACCCAGCTTTCTGTGCCCCAAAGGACTAAAGGCAGCACAGGAAGTCTGAAAAATAGAATTTCTAGTAAGCTCTTATTCATTGCTCATCCTACCAATCTGGCAGCAGCATTTGGTATAAATAGCCTAGGGGTAGAAGTTAAGATATTACATTTCCAATCCTCCTCTATGACCAAATACTGAACATAAAGCAATTTAAGGGAAGAGTTTTTATTGTCTTACAGTTCTGAGGGGTACAGTCCTTCACTGCAGGGAAGCCATGGTTCATGGCGCTACCGCAGACGTGAGAAAATAGAATTCAAGTGCTCAGCTACATTTTCCCTTTCTCCCCAACCCCTCCACCACTTTTACTCAGTGCTGGAACTCAGCCTGGAGGATGATTGCCATCTACATTCCACATAGGCCTTCGCTCCTCAGTTAATGTGAGAACACCATCACAGGCACACCCAGAAGTGTGACCCATTAATGCCCTCAGTGTTTGTTCCAGTCCAGTTGATAATTGTGATTTATAATCATAAATCGACCTCTTGTCAACATTACACCCAAGTAATCATCTTAAACTATAATATTCCACCCTTGGTTCCCTTGGGCTCATGCCGTGTCATAAAGCAGAAGGCATTGAGTTCAACTTCAGAAGTCCCAACACTGTTCAAAAGTCCAAAGTCTCTTCTGAGAGTCAAGGCAAACTCTTTAACAGCTAAGCCTCTATAACATCCAAAGGAATTTACAGACTTCCCTTATGCAATGATTCAGAATATATATTCTCATCCAAAGGAGAGAATTGGGGTTACAGCAAGGAAATATCAGATCAGAACAAACTAAAAACTCTCAAGTTCTGTGTTGGAGCTTAGGGTTCTCAATGGTGTTAGTTTGGCACCGGGGGCTACTGTTCTGTTGACTGAGGTGCATATAGCCTCTGTCTTGTTTGGGATCCACTCAGCATTTGTAGCTTTTCTTACAGGATGTCCCATGGTTCTGGAATCTTCTGGGGTTTCTACTGCAAGTTATGCTTCACCTTCACAGCTTCACAAAACTGTCACTTAAGGCTTCCATGCAGGGAATCCAGCCCTGCTACGTAGCCTGGCCTCAGGAGCAGCTGGGAACCTTAGTCTAATGCACTGTTACTTCAAACAAGGCAAAGGGAAGAAAGAGTATTTGAATGCTTTACCACAAAGCAATGGTAAACATTCCCATAATAATAAAAATTCCCAGTTTTAAGATTTTGTGCATTGAAATATGTCACTATACTGGTACTGGACATTTAGCATCATTAAGTTCATTGTACAGTTCCCCTGTGTTTCAACTGTATGAAATCAAATTATGATACAGAAAACAAAGGGTATCGATTTATTTACAGTTTTGCTCTGGGGGAAAGTTTTAATTCCCTCTTCACTGTCTCTGTGGCCATATAACCATCTATAGAAAGCCAGGAAGCAATTAGAGACATGCTAATTTCACTAACAGTCTAATTAGCCCTTTGTTCAGGGAAAGCAAACCTGAGACCGCTGTTGTCTCCAGATAGTTTGATTTACGACTGGGGAAGGAAAATGGGACCTGAAAGATGCCCATTTTGAAAGAGAACTGTTTTCAGGGATGGAGAATCCACCGCAACTCCAGGGCTGGCAGATGAAGTCCTTTGTTGGTAACTCCATCCTCCTGACGGGCGGAGAGTTTCAAGTCTTTCCTGTCTTTACTTTAAAAGTCCTCTACAGGATCCAGACCTCTTCAGTTTTGTGAAATGCATTGATTTTGAATGTGAAAAAGATGGCAGTGTGATAGCCAAAGGGAGAGACGCAAGTGCATTTTAGTCAAGACGGCTTCTTAGGGGTCTCAGGACCCCATTCGTATATGCAACTTTTCTGTGTCAATTGACATAAATAAAACGAATAAATACAAGCAAACAATAAAAGACAAAATACAACCCCAAACAAAGTAAGTAATTGCTGAATTGTACTGACTCGAATAAATTCTTTGTATTCTCCTGGTGCTAATAAAGGAAAAAACAGAAAATGCCTCTGCTATTACAGATTATTAATCAAAAGGGTTATTAGATGAACTAATGTCCCAGTCCAGGGCAGGCCAAGCGCTGCAAAGGAGTTTAGGGGTGTTAATTCCCCTCTAACCTAGATGTCTGAAAGGGGATGTCTGAAAAATGTTACAACATACAGATCTTGTGAATGTCACATGTTTCAGGAACATAGCGTGAAACCGCTTTGAAAAGACTTCTAATAAACAGTGCTGTGTTTACTTCATACCATTTCTTTAAAGGCCTCCTGCCCTGTGAACTCATGTGTAAGTAAGGAAAGTTACAGCTTCAAGTCTGTGACTAATTTATTAATGCTAGCCTGTGTTTCAGATTGGCTTTTCCTGTGTGTTCTCTTCCTTCTGTGAACCCCGAGTGTGTCATGTGCAAGAAGATAGCAGGAGGACAGAGTCTTTTTTTTAAATATATTTTTATGGTTTATTTAACTTTATTTTATGTGCATTGGTGTCAGATCCCCTGCAACTGGATCTTCAGACAGTTGTGAGCTGCCATGTGGGTGCTGGGAATTGAACCTGGGTCCTCTGGAAGAGCAGTCAGTGCTCTTAACTATTGAGCCATCTCTCCAGCCCCGAGGACAGAGTCTTGTGTCTGCTTTACTAGTATTGGTGGGTATCGAGTTAGAGATGAGCAGGCTTGGAGGATGTTGATACTGGATCCCTGCCTCATAATATGCAGCTTGTGATATCAAGGACTGGAGGTGTAGAACTCTAATTCCAGCTCAGAAGAGGGGGGTCCTTGTATTGTTTCCTGCCTTGAGACAAAAAATATGACATCTTGGACTGTTTGAAAAGTCATTCATAGACAACTATCTGGTTGTATGAAATCTAAACCTCGTAAGTAGTGCTCGGGGCAAGGTTTCATGATAAAAAAAATTAAAGCATTGCTTCTCCAGAGAGAGCACACAGGCAGGCCTCTCAATTACCTGTACATGAAAGCAGGAAAAGCTTCTTTTTCCAGAGACTGAGGAAATAGAATAAAGTCAGCCTAAGTGTCGATGGCAACATGGTCCTTTGGCCCATTGTCCATTGTTCATGACTTGCAGTAAACTCTCTTTTCTCTTTCTTTCTTTCTTTCTTTCTTTCTTTCTTTCTTTCTTTCTTTCTTTCTTTCTTTCTTTCTTTCTTTCCATTATTGGGACTTGACCTTAGGGGCTTGCACATGCTAGGTAAACATTCTAAAGTGAACCAAATCCCTGGTAAAAATCAATTCAATTTTCTGCATCCCATTCTTTGTGTTGCCATTTCTATCTTCTCTAGTGGGATCCCAGTGACTGGGGATGGCGAGCCCTTGGTTGCAGAGATTCCTGAGCTCATGCCCCGGCTTTATCCTTGCCCCTTGCAAATTTTAAGTCATTCTTTAAAGCTCTTGCTTTTATATTCCTGTTTAAAAGTCTGCATTCTATTCCTGAAAAAAATGTATGTATTAGTATTTTTGCCTTCATGTATGTACATACATGCATAGTTGGTGCCCATAGAGGCCAGAAGAAGGCATTGAATTCCCAACTCAGAGATATGCTTGCCTTTTTCTCATGTTGCTGGCTGGGATTAAAGGTGGGTACCACCATATCTGGCTCCACCTTAGTTTTAAGGAATACAATATCATCATGGATTTTCAGCTCTTGTGTTAGAGATAGCCTCATGCAGATGGTGGCATTTAGAATGAACATAAGTGTGTGTAAAGACACATACAAAATAAAATTATACCTGTGTCTTTAGAAAGTTCCTTTTATGTAAATTATAAGAGTTGGGATTATGCAATAGTGTCGACAGTTTCTGTGTTTTAAATACTAAATATTCCCTTTTATAATTCCCTTGGCTCTTGCTCAACAAAATAAAAAAGTGACACTCATCTTTGCTGTTTTGTTTTGTGTAAATATATCTTACACATTGACTCACTAGGTCACCACGGTCACTGGCAAAGTTACAGATTCATCAAACAGTGACTGTACTGAAAGTTTGGCTCTGTTCAGCAAAATAGCAGGGGGCAGGCAGATTTTGCTGTGCTTACAGACTTGATTAATTGCCATTTTTGTATACAGCAGGATTGAAAAGAATGTTTCCAAAAACTTGGGCGAAGAATCATCTGGGAAGCTTTTAAACTATGTGAACTGCTGGGCAAAGAAAGCCAGTCCAGATTGGAACCTTTGGGAGCAATCTCTGAAAATAGACATCAACATAATTTTTAAGACATCTTTGTGCTTAGTAAATCTTAAAGCCACTAACCTTAGACTCACATCTATAGATTAAAAAAATACACAACTTGTCTCTGGCAAAACACACAGGCTTTAATGTGTCTGTCACTTGGCATACTTCGGTGTTATTTCCTATTTTCTTTTCTTGCAATTTCTAGAATCTTAGTGCTACATAGCCTTAGAATTCTTTGGTAGTAAGCAGCAGAAGCTAATTCTCTATTAAACTGAAGCAAACTGTTATACTATGTAGAGAGTAAAGAAATAAAAAACCAATCCAAAGATCTAGGATTAGGAGAAGAGAAGTAGACTAGCCTCAGTACTGTAAAGGAGTTCTGACAGTATTTATTCCTTGTGTAATGTTAATCAAATTTCAAATTTCATTGAAAAAGTATGAGCTAAAGGTAGCTATCTGTTCATGTCCTTATACCCTGGCCAATGTAAGGAGTAAACGGAGGGATACTCAAGATAATTACATGCCAGATAGTATATAGGCAAGTCTCTGTCTTAGTTTCTTTTTTATTCATGCAACAAATTCTCTGACCAAACAACAAACAAACAAACAAAAAAAACAACATCAAGGAGAGATTATTTGTCTTGCCATTCCAGGTTACAATTCATTATTGCCAGGAAGTCAAGGCAGGAACTTAAAGAATCATATCTATAGTCAAAAACAGAGAGAGAATAAAGCATAGCTCCTTGCTTGGTTTCTCAGTCTCCCCCTACTCCCCAGGGACTAGTACTGCCCACAGTGGGCTAGGTCTTCCTTCACCAGATTGTTAACCCATTATCAGCCAAGACAACCCTCCACAAACATGCCCACCACTGAAACTGATCAAGACAATGCCTCAATTGAGGTTCTCTTTTCAGATGATTCTAGGCTGTGGCAAAGTGACAATTACCATCTGGTCAGCCTGAAATCATAAGCATACAAGTAACACTCAGTGGACCAAGCAGGTGGTATTTATATGGATTCTCCATTACAGCAGGCAGCAACTATCAATAGCTCCTCTGCTATGTGTGGGACAGTGTGGGTCCCTCCCTCATTCCTGCTGGAACTTTGATTGGCTGGATCTTATACAGGCCTTGTACATTCAGCCACAGCCTTGTAAGTTCTTTTTTTAAAATATTCTTTATGGTTTATTTAACTTTATTTTATGTGCATTGGTGTGAAGGTGTCAGATCCCCTGCAACTGGATCTTCAGACAGTTGTGAGCTGCCATGTGGGTGCTGGGAATTGAACCCCGGTCCTCTGGAAGAGCAGTCAGTGCTCTTAACCACTGAGCCATCTTTCCAGCCCTGGCTTTTAAGTTCTTGTGTGAAATGGACCTATCACATCCACCCAGTCCTCCCAAACCTCTGACTCTTACAACCCCCTTTTGTGATGATTCCTGAGTCTTGAGAAGAAGGGATGTGGTACAGATATCCCATTGAGGCCTGAGCATTTCAGTTTCTTTATCTCTGCACTCTGGCCAGTGGGGATCTCGGTTTAGATCACCATCTACTGCAGAAAGAAACTCTCTGGTGAACATTCTGCTTTTTTCCCCCCTCACACAAATGCAAAGCTATTGTGGAAAACAGCATGACTTTTGTGAGAAGCACAGCCTCTAAATTAGAGCCGCCTACACCTAACCTCAACCCTTGCAATTCAGCTTCCAAAGAGACAGGAATAGGCTTTACAAAGCCCAAACTATTTCCCTTATTTCTTTCAGAAAAAATTCTAATATTCAGAATAAACCTCAAGCCATTTGTTTAAAATAAAAGCCTCAGTACTCACTCCTTCCTTCTCTGTCTGCTGGATGCTCTCAGTTTTGTCTGCACCCCAAGCCACTGTGGGAAGACTGATATCCTTCCAGCCTGAGTTCTTTCTTTTGATGCTGTCCTCAGCTGATGAATACCAAGTTGTGGTATACAATTTCTGTGCTGTTGTATTTTATAAACTTGATATCTAAAGCTTTTAAACATATTCCTTCATATTGCGAGCCTACTATTTTTTGTAATTTTTATCATATTTTTAAATAATAAGTTAAGGTAAATATGAAAAAGTGGATGAACTAATGCCGTCTCCTCCTTTTAAACAGATAAAATGGAGATCTGTATTCTGCATCACCTCCCAGGACTCCCCGGGGTAGCGGGCTGGGTTTTCCCACAGTGGTAATAGGCAGAGTGTTAAAATGGCTTTTGTTTTCTGCCTGCCTTCCCTCACCTACCTTCTCCACTACCACACTCTCTAGAACTCTCTAGAATTACCTCATCAATAACTGTTTGTACCTGGATCTTTGTCACTGCATCTGATTTTGAAGAAACCAGATAGATATGATGCCAGATATTCGATCACTCTTTCAGCCAACATGTGTGTTACATATATTAAACACACACACACACACACACACACACACACACACACACACACACACACACACACGTTCCCATTGTTCTATGCCTGGAACAATTCTGGCTCTCACCTATCTTACCTAGCTACATTTTACTAATTCTGCAAAATTATGCCCAGTATCATGTCCTAAGAAATGTAAGAAATTTATTGTTACAATATATTTTTGTCATATTCTTTCCCCTCCTTGGACTCCTCCCAGGTCCTCTCTTCTCCCTACCCGCCCAACTTCATGTTCTTTATCTCTCTTAAAAAAGAAATCAAAACAAAAATACAACAACAACAACAACAAAAGCAAATCATAAAACAGTTCAAATTAAAAAAGAAAAAGGATTCCATTTTATGTTGGTCAGCTACTCCTGACATAAGTCTCCCTACTTTAGGTAGATATACTCAGAGTCATTCCATTGAAAGAACTTGATTTTCCCTCTCCCAGCTGCTGTTAATTGTGAATAGCTTCTTGGCTGTGGGTAGAACTTTGTCTCATTTGAGGGATGCTCTTCTGTTTTTGTTTGTTTGTTTGCTCAGTACAGGGGATTAATAACCACGTGGGCAAAGCTTTTTATTTCATCATGTTTTGTCACTCAATGTAGCTAAAGTAATACCTTTTAGTTATTTACCCAAATTTCCTAACACTAGTTTTAGAGTTACATTTTGCAAACACATTCAAACTACAGGTCTATCAAACAGTAGAGATACTAATTTATTTATTTATTTTAAAAGAAACACATACCAAGTCTTTTTTGTGCATATTACATGCGGTTAGCTTCTCAAGATATACATTTAATTAAGTCAGGAATCTGCCCATTGGTATGTAGCAGTTTATCAGAGTAGATATTCCCTTTGCAACTCCAGGACCAAAGACCAAAAGGAACCATCTAATCATTCTCTCTTGTGTTTGGAATTAAAAATAGAAAGTGGCAGGGCCTTTGATAACTTTGTGTCTGCTTAGAGCCTTTTTGCTGCCAAACTCCAGGTGTTTATAGATATTTACATTTTTATCTTGAAGTGACAACCCCTCTCATATTATAACTGAACCCCAAACACTTTAATTTTGTCTATGAATTGTGGTTGATTTTTGTTCTCGCTTTTTTTTGACCACCCATGATTTCTTTCCTTGTAAGAGTAAGTTACTTGAAGAAGAGCACCATGTCTCGTTTATCTTTGCATCACTAGGAGGCTGATGCCTCATTAGCAATGGAGAAGTATCTCTGCGATGGGTGAAGAAAAATCCTCTGTGACATTTAATACAATGTTGCAAGGCTGAAGAACTACCAATATTTTCCCTGAGTTGTCTGTATGAATTGCATCAACTCATACATTTTAATTTAAGTCCTGTGAATTCATCTACACCCTCTCGAATATTCACTCCAATATATTCTTCCACACGTAAGTTGAAGCCTGTGACAAATTATGATTCATAAAACTAATGTCTAGTGTCAAATCCTGCCTGCTAGTTTTCCATCCATCATCTGAAGTATCAGTGTGTAGTAATCAGGAAGCTTTTATTGGCATGCTTCCAAGCTGACTCATTTATAAGCCTTGATAATCTTAACTCACATCAGTTTAGGCTCAACCAAGTCAGTGAAGATCTCGACATATCTTAAGCCACTAAGCAGTGTTCTCTAGTGGAGCAGAACCCACTGTGTGTGTGTGTGTTTGTGTCTATGTGGTATATAATTCACACATGCATACACACAAACACATATGTATGTATTTGGGATTTATTAGATTCGTTTATGACAGGAGCAAGATAGTACAACATTGGCCATCTGTAGAGAACAAGAGAACCCAGCAATTGCTTAGCCCAGAAAGCGGGATTCCTCAATAGTCTCAATTTGGTTCTGAAGGTGTAATGATTCCTGGGGAGTCACTGATATTGATTTTACCTTGAAAGAATTTTGGGTCTGATACCAGTTGGGGTGGCAACAGCAGAAGTAGGCATAACTCGCTCAGAAACAAGCAACACGGACAGACAAGTGCACATTGCTTTTCCCTAGACTTCTATGTCTGGAAAGTGCTGCCCACTTTGAAGGTAAGTCTTCCCTCTCATTGACTCCTCCTTGTATATCATCATTGATATGTCCTGAAATAATTTCCTAAGTGGCTCTAAATCCTGTCACATTGACCATCAAGACTAACCATCACAGAGAGACTGATTTTAAGTTTGTTTCTACAGCACTGCAGCCATTTCCCTAAAATCCCAAGTTAACCTGCTGAATTTCTTTCAAAAGTCATTTTAAAAATAGCTGGATTAGGGGCCAGATAAATGACTCAGCAATTAAGACACTGTCTGTGCTTCCAGAGGACCCAGGTTCAATTCATAGCACTTACATGAGAGCTCATAATTGCCCATAACTCCAGTTCTAGGAGATCCGACACCCTCACACACGCAGGCAAACAACCAATGCAAGTAAAATAAAAATAAACCAATGCAAGTAAAAATAAAAAATAAAAAAAATTACTTTTTAAATAGTTGGATTAGGGGTTAGGGGATGGTTTAGTGAGTGTGGGTAAAGCCCTTGCCACATAAGCATGAGAATTGGTGCTTGGATACCAAATACCCATCTAAATGCCAAAGAAGTCCCGCCTATAAGCCCAGAATGCAAGAAGTAAAGAGAGGACCTCTAGGAAATGAAGACAGTACAACATTGTTCCCTCAATGACCAAGTGATTCGACCAAGACACTTGAAATCAAACACTGTCCTCCTCACATGTGTACAAATATGTGCGGACTCATCCTGCATATATGTACATACACACATGTGAATAGGCATATACACATGTGCGCACACCACACACATACATGAGAAAAAATAGTTAATTATAACAATTATCCTCCAAGTTCTAGATCCTCAGTGATTGGGGAGGAGATCCGGGTTTTTCAGGAACGCAAACATCCTTGAGCCCAAGCAAGAGTATAGCAAGGCTGCTTGTCTTTGCCTTGTCTGTACTAAGTGTGCAAACATTTATTATTTCTAGTTCAAATATGCCTTCCCTGACCTAATGGTATTAATAGTGAAGACAGTGGGTTTTTCTATTTCAGACTCATGGCTTTCTTTAGATACCATCTACAACACATTTCTATAAAAGGCCAGGTAGCAAAATCTTAGATTTTTTTCCCAACATGAAGTATCACAAGTGCCTCAGCTTCTCTCCTGTGGTACAAAGGTGGATGAAATGTCACACTGACACCTGCGTCTGACTGCTTAGACTAAAATATAATTAGCTGGCACTGAATTTTTAATGCTAAATATATTTTAATCTATCGCAGCATTTTTCTTCGGATTTCTTTTCCAAGTACTTAAAACTTTTAGAGGCATTTGTTGGACATGTTGTACAATCACTACATATGGGTCATAGTGTGTGAATCTTGCCTTAATTCAACTTATGTTTAAATTAAAATTTTTTGGCATCTCTTTTTGTCCTCCCTCCATCTCACTTATGGATGAATTTTGCTGTAAATGTCCTCTTCCTCATCCCTTGCAGAGCTACCCTGTGAGAAAGTAACCCCTACTTTCATGTCCCCCAACTTGCCCTAGAACAGACTGTTCTGTTTGCAGAGTGTAGTTTTCCAGGCAGTTCTTCAGAAAAGTAAAGGAGAAGTGTCATGGCTAAGATGGTTAAATTTTGATGGCTATTAATCATACAAAGTGAAGACTGAAGAGTTTCATTACGAAGCGACTGTTCGTGCATGCAGAGTGCGTCGATACCCACTGCTCTCTCTTGCCTCCTTCTGCTTCCATGTTCCTGTGCTTCTCCTTTCAGTTTCATGTTCCCTCCTCAACCCAGCTTCCACATGTGGTGTAGGAGGTCCTTCTGTATGTGTGTTGCTTTCATTGGTTGAATAAAGAAACTGCCTTGGCCTTTTGATAGGGCGGAACTTAGATAGGCGGGGAAAAGAGAACTGAATGCTGGGAGAAAGAAGGCAGGCAGAGAGATCCTCCATGAAGCTGCCAGGTCAGACATGCTGAATCTTTCCCAGTAAGCCACGACCTCATGGTGACATACAGATTATTAGAAATGGGTTGAATCAAGATGTGAGAGTTAGCCAATAAGAGGCTAGAGCCTATGGGCCAAGCAGTAATTTAAATGAATACTGGTTTCTGTGTGATTATTTCAGGGGTTAAGCTAGCCGGGTGGTGGGACAGCAGCCCGTTCCTCTTACTACACACATGTAAGAGAAAACATCAAGTAATTGTTTTTATGGGATTGGCCTACTTTAATTGACATAGAGATCCTCTGTTTGATCCATTTTTGGTTTTGTTGCAAGCGACGTGATTTCATTCTTTTCGCTAATGTCGTGAAACTCTAGTGTATGTGTCATACACACACACAGGGACAGAGACAGAGACAGAGAGACAGACAGAGACATAGAGATTACACATTTTCTTTGCCCACTCAGCTGTGGGTGGGTTTTTGAAATTACAGAGCTGCACTATTACCCATATCATCTCTGTCCTAACATTTTCATGCATTTGCTTTGAAGAAATCGTACAGTTTAATCTTTTAGATAGAATTTACTCAACCCCTTGTGGTCTAACCCATACCATATTCCTTATTTGTCTGGTGAGTCACCACACCCATAATCTACATGCTGTGGCCAGATCAGTTTATTCCTTACCAAGCAGGAACTTTGTCTACCCTCCTGTGTTTCTACAGGCCACTTTATCCATGGAATGTTCTAATCCTTGTTCTTTGAGGGTTCTTCAGGTACCTCCATAGCTTTCTAGTGACATTTAAAGTTATGTTCACAGAGAAACTTCTGCCAGTTGTAGCACTAATAGTAAAAACCCCAGAGACAGATATTGTGGTTCAAGTTGAAGATCAGAAAAGCAAATCAGCCAAGCCACTAGAGAGATCTTTCATTTAACAAGGCTCAGACAAACAAAGGGGCAATCCTTCCTCTATGAATCCTCAGATTGAGACTGAGAGAGAGACTGATCTCCTTCCACTTTTTATTCCCCTCTAATGCTGGGATTAAAGGCATCTACCACCACTGCCCAGCTTCTATGGTTAACTAGTGTGGCTGCTGGGATTAAAGGTGTGTGCAACCACTGCCTGGCCTATATGGCAGACTAGCGTGGCTGCTTTGCACTGATCTTCAGGCAAACTTTATTTATTAAAACACAAATAATCTACCACTATAGCCAGTACTCCTGAGAGGTCGTATTTTAAAAAGGCGGTAGCATAACTTACTTTTTTTGTTTTTAAAGATTTATTTATTTATTATGTATACAACATTCTGCCTCTATGTATGCCTGCACACCAGAACGGGGTGCCAGATCCCTTTACAGATGGTTGTGAGCCACCATGTGGTTGCTGGGAATCGAACTCAGGACCTCTGGAAGAACAATCAGTGCTCTTAATCACTGAGCCATCTCTCCAGCCCCGCATAACTTACTTTTATTTTGCTGTGCAGCACACTATATAAGACCTATTGGTTCAGACTTTTATTTCATCCTCATTCTGACTCTAGGTAAAGAAGGACTCGCCTTTTCTCAACTTTTTAAATTTCTACTTCTCCTGCTTAGCAGAGTCAGCATCACAGTTATGTCCCCGTGAAAGCAGTTTTCATTGCAAAGCATATATTGTTCGCTCAGATGGCTCAGCCCCCTCCCCCACTTACTGCTGTGTGTTGTATGTTAGGTGCCTGTCAGTTGTTTCTGCACAGGCCAGACTTCAGCACGGCCTGCTGCCCGTGAATGCCCTTAAATACTAACAGAGGAAGAAGAAGGGCTTTAAAATGCTGCTATCATTGCAAAATTTTGGTGAGTATTAGTTCACTAGACAAGAATTGACTTACTGATTACCAGCATGGGCAAATATTTACTGAGGTAAGAGGTGGATTTGATGGTAGAGGGAAAGTTTCAAGAAAAAGTAGTATTTCTTGAGGGTCTTTCTTCTTCCCTCCCTCTCTCCCTCTCTCCCTCCCTCCTTCCCTCCCTCTTTCTTTCTTTTTTCTTTTTTGTTCTTTCTTTTGGACAGAGTCTTACTATGCAGCCATCATTGGCCTGGACCCCTGCAGGCATATGTAAGCAGACTCTCTTAGAATGTAGACAGATCCACCGCTCTCTGCCTTGTGAGTACTGGGACTAACACCACGCTTCATTAGGACAGGCCTTGAGATCCTTTTGATATCAGCACAGGTTTAATTATTAGCAGGTTGTTTTGATATCTTAAGCCAAGAGCGTGTAAACACAGTGGGTGGGGGGGATAGGCAGACAGAGACCCCTGAGAGTATCAGCAGAAGAGGGAGAGCGCCTAGAAGTAATTCCTTCCTCAACAGAATGACTCACCCCAGAGCAAAACAGTCTGAAACCTGGGACTTTAGAGTCTTTAGTACATGAAAATGAAACATTTCTTTAAATGTTTTTAGCAGTAAGCTAATATATTTTTTAAAAATCCCAATTCTTGTTATATGAGGTACATTAAAAATTTTATGGGATGTCTTTTGATTAAGAACATCAGTAGATGGCTGCTGGGGAGAGGGTCCGTTTTATGCTGAAGTGTGGCCCCTGGTAGGCTGCCCATGGTGCTCCAGGAGATGGGCCTGCACGCATGAACACATGGGCAGCAGTAACTGGAATCAGTGGTTGTAAGAGAGGGAGAGAGAGAGAAAGCAAGAGTGAGAAGTGGGGAAATAGAGATGAGTACCTGAGTTGGTCAAGCAGAGCAGGATGGGGATGGTTATTATTATATAATCAGAACCCACTGTGCATCGTAAGAAGTTGCCAAAGAATCAGCAATTGGACATAGAATTCTACTTATTAGATTCTGCTTTGAGTCGCCTTCAAATTGATTTCTCTAAAGGAAACTTACTATAGATCACGTTGGCAAAGCTCCTGTGCCAGCATGCTGTTCTAGAGGACAAATAGCTTGAGCAAAGCAGGACTGTGATGGGTTCCCAGGAGGTGGCATAGTCTGCAAGATTTGAATAGTTTTTCCTTTAGAAAACATACCAGGTAACTTAAATAAATTCCTCCAGGAGAGGTGGAAGGATCCTTCTGGCTACTGCAAAAACAAAACAAAACAAAACGAAAAAAAAAAAACCACTCAGCTAAATATTCAGTGTTGCCAAAGTGGGAGAGACTCTTTGACAGCTAAACATTTGATAGATGATTAATGTACAGATCATATGAAGAATTTAAAAAACAAAAAGTTAAAAAAATGACACCATTAAAAATTGGTTAAGTTTTTTTGAACATACAATTGCTAAGAGAAGAAATAAAAACAGTTCAAAAATATCTCTAAAGTAGGTGTTCACCCTTCTTAGCAGTTAGGAAAGTGCCAATTAAATTAACCTTGAGGTTTCACCTTATCCCAGTCAGAATGCCAAAGTTCAAGGAAGCAACTGACACCAAATGCTGGTGCAGATGTTACTGGGATTGCAAATTGGTCAAAGCCACTCAGGACATCAGCATAGAGAACTCTCAGAAAGTGCAAAACAAATCTCTCAGATGACCCGGCCATCCCTCTCCTTGGCACATGCATAAAGGACCCATCCTACTCCACAAACACTTGCTCGGCCATGTTCTTTGCTGCTCTATTCCCAATAGCAAGGACATGGAAACAAATGAAATGTCCCTCAACTAATGAACGGGTTAATGAGAATGTGGTGTGTAGCTAACGGCAGAATCCTATTTGGTTGTAATAAAAATGAAGTCATAAAATTTGCAGGCAGGTGAATGGAGCTGGAAAATATACTGAACTAGGTAACCCAGAAAGACCAACACCACATATTCTCTCTCATGTGTGGTTCCTAGCTCCAAATCTTTAGAACTGAGTTTGTAACCTAGAGTAACTCCAGAAATAAGAAAAATAGGAAGGTGGGCATCTGGAAGAGGTAATTCAGAGACGGGGCCTGCAGGCCACAGGTGCTAAGAAGGAGGAATGAAAAAATGTCAGGGGAGTGGATTTAACTGGGAATGGGGGAGGGTGGGCAGTACAGAGGGAGAGAAAGGGAGGAGGGCAAACAATATTAATGACATTTGAAAACGTAGCAGGGAATCATTCTTTTATGCTTAACTTAAAATATATAATGTTTATGTCTACATGTATGTGTATGTTTATGTGTGTATGTTTGTGTGTTTATGTATGTGTATGTGTACGTACAATTTAAATGAAGTTATGATATGGGATAATAATGTTCCCTCAAAGAACCAGAGACTGTATAACAAATCACCAGTACTAGGCATGAGAAACAACCTTTCTAATTGCTCAAGGGAGTTCAAAAAACTCAACCACCATAGACTATTGTCATTGCCCTGGTTACCTCCCACCACTTGAAAGTAAGCCCTTATTGTTGAAGACACCACATATTTCAGACATGGGACTTGGAGGAATGGAGCTAGATCTGACTTGGGTGCATCCTCCCTGAGGGCTCATAATTTCTAAAGGTGATAATGCCATCTGTCAAGGAAGGAAAGAAATCAGTAGTCATACCCAGCAGAGGAACCTATGAGCCACGATGCTAACTAGCATGACAAGATATCCCTAAAGGTGTGATCATGGCCCTCATATCTTGGGGGTAACAAACAGGTATCTAATTAGACTTAAGGTCTGCTAAATAAGGGTAATCCATTCCTGCCTGATATGATATATCAAGCAAATTAACTGTAACCAGTGAGGCTCTGGAGTCTGAGGAGAACCTACTACCACCAAGTTACTAAGCCTTTATGATTTCAAACTAAACTTGAAATACTGAACCTTATACTCACGGATAAATGTAGGTCTCACCCGTCATCAAGGA
Source organism: Ondatra zibethicus (assembly GCA_004026605.1). Lineage (NCBI taxonomy): Eukaryota > Metazoa > Chordata > Mammalia > Rodentia > Cricetidae > Ondatra > Ondatra zibethicus. Next base: position 18,031 of record PVIU01005703.1, on the reverse strand, counting down.
AGCTTCTTTTTGCAGGAGATGGGAACCACTGCAGACATCCAAAACTGGTTAAAATACAGAGAACAGCTGATCATGAGTGCCCAGTCCCAAGTGATATATCTATCACACAACCCTTACACCTATGATTCAGGAAACATCTCAGAAGACAGAGAAGACAGATCAGATTCTAAGAGCCAAAGGACCGTGATCTCTGCTCTTAAGGTTATATCTTCTTCTATACATGACAGAGAAGCTGTACCCATGAAATCTGAAAAATGTGGTCCTCTAAACAAGATGTGAACAATGACACCAGTTGACATACCAGTGTCGATGGGGGAAATTGCAGAAACAAGCCTCTACAGAAAGCTATGGGCAAATAATGACTTTCTGAGAAAGGAAGAATCAGTCTCCCTGAGGGATGAACCCCCTAAGTGTCCAATACAAAGTGGTCAGCTCTAGAAATACAAACACACAGCAACGCTAAATGAAAGTCTGTATTTATTATTCATGTATATGTGTATGACATAAAAAGAGGTCATTAATTTGAGAGAAAGCAGGGGTAGAGGGAACAAGGGAAGGGCTGGAAGGAGGACAGGGAGGAAGGAAATGGTATAGATATAGAACTCATTTAAAATTCTCAAAAAAATACATGCTGATACTTTAAGACAAATTAAATTAGAGAGGCCTCATTCCAGCAAGAGCCACTATGGCCTACTTTCTGCACTTCTGGTCAACTGAATGGAGACTGGGTGATGACTATCTTCTGCCCAGTTACAAATTCAAAGGTTTTCTTCAATGAAGTTGGAAAACAGGCACAGGGGTTTATCTTCAATCAGATGCACAACCAGTATCTTCAGGGCTGGTGGAATCAATGACAATTAGAAGAAAGGCAGGTATTTAGATAAAACAAAGTTTATCAGAACAGGAATCTTGCCATTGAATATTCAATTCAGCTTTTGAAGTCCAAAATGAACCAGTTAAACCAGCCAATGTCATCACGTGGTCTGCTGAGAGTGCATGTGTCAATGGTGTATCACAACACTGGGAGCCACAGACATGAGAAAGGTTTTGCATTTGCATTTCGTTCATTATTTGCATTTAATTTCTTTTGATGGGTATTTTTTAACCTCTTTAGTTAAGTTCCTATTACTGGCCCTAATTTATTTTATATTGTGTCTGTAATATAGCTCTACATATGCATTATGCCATAAGAACAAGCTCATTTACAGTCGTAATTTTAAAGTGACTGTATAAGAAATATTATAAATTGCACAGATTCCCTATGCCGAAACGCAGATGGATTAATGTGCTTTCTGACTCGTCTCTGGCAATGTACCTGTATTGTATCGACATCATATCCAATTGATAGCTCTATTCATACAGCATCATTTCACCGATCTAAGGATGCAATGTTTTCACTTTTACCAGAAATACTGTAATTCAGAAAAGAATAATCCATTAGAAAGTTTCTTCTTCCTGGCCCAGCTTTCACAAAAACGAATTAGTGACTAGAAGCAGCAGAAACGGGGATTCTCTCTATTTCAAATTAAGGGTTTTGCAGAATGTGACATTGCCACGGAGAACTAACTTTTCATTAGAAAGAAAGAACCCAGAGCGACAAGATGCAGGGCCTTTAATTAATTTTCTAAGCGTCTGTACAAATCACCTCACTTAGCCAGCTTTAAAAACAGGCAATGGAAATACAAGGAGGCATCATTTTCCCACAGATCTTTAAAGGGTTAGCAGTTTTGCTTACGTCGTGAGATACAGAGTTCAGCAGAACTTCCCCTCATTGTTTATGAGATACTCCATTGGCTAGAACACTCTGTCCTTCATAGGAAGTATATTTTTCTTAAGTGACTAGCTACTTATTTTGAAACAGTATTTCTTTTCTCTGAATCTAAGTCACCGACTGATACCTTCTAACAAACATCACAAGATCATCCATACGTATGAAATGAAAAAGACTGTCCTAGGAGAAAACTAGTTATTTGCATTCTCTGTATCCAGGAAGGGACAGAGAGCCATCCCATGGCAACTAATAGAATAGGATTTCTGAAATCATCTTGTTTTCAATTCCGTCTGACTATCAAGCAGTACGAATGCCTCCAGGGACTTGGGTGTAAAAGTTCCTTGTTCCTGTATGTATCTAACAACAGAAGATTAGCTAGGTGGTTCTGTAGGAAGGTGCTATTCTGGGTGCTTCACCTCTACTAATAACCCACTCTTCACAATGACTCTCTGAAAGAAGCCACCATTAATAGATCCATTTTACAGTGAGAAGAAGAGGTAGAGAGGATAAGCAACTCACTCAAGGTTGTCGTTACTGAGAGGAGCATGTGAATTAGCATGGAGGCAAACTTACCCTAGAGCCCATGACCTCACTCCTGCACCCTGCATCTTCCAGGCAACCATGTTCTTTTTAAGAGTTAAGTAAAGAAAAGAAGATCAACAAAAGATTGACCCCTATCTTGAAATGGCAACGTAGATAAAAATGGAGGAGACTCCTAGCTGGTTATTTATTTATTCTAAAGATATTTTTTCTAAAGAAACCTTATGGTTTCTTCCATTTTACAGTTAAAGCTTATGCTGCCACTGTGTAGACTTTTAGAGACTCTTTATCATTGATAAGGCATTTGTCTTCATCATAGACGCTCTGTTTAAACATGCATTTAGAAACTTCCATACTCTTCTTTATGAAACATGTTTTTTTTCTGCTTTTTAAAAACTATTTCAGGCTTTTGAGAAGGGAAACCATTTGTCTTAAGGTCACTTTAAAGCCTTTGGATCTAAGGAAACCTGGACCTAAGGAAGCATGGGCCGTTTATCTACAGCAGGGGTAGGCAAATGAAGACATAGGAATCTGGAGTTACAGGGCGCCACACGATTGATGCAATCTGAAAGAAAGTTGTGCGTAACCAATAGATTCCAAGAATGTGGCAACATTTAAGCTTGTGATTGAATGCTAAAGTGTAGTTCTTCACAGCTGATGGCTTCAGGCAGGGTAGGGGAGAGAAAGGACTCAGTTTTCTTTAAGGGCCTGGCCACTGGGAGTTTGACCATGCACCAGTGAGTATATGGGCAACACAAAATGAACCTGGTATTTGTTTTTTTGTCTTCTTTTTCTTTTGGGTGAGGAACTCACAAGGGTCAGGATAGACCTGGGAGAACTGGGAAGTGTGATAGGGATACATTATGTGAAATTCCAAGATAATCAATAAAAATATTATGTTGGATTAAAATTAAATAGAAGCAACTACAAAATAAAAAAAACAAAATTATGAACTCATAGTTGGGGGTTCATATTTAAATGCTGGTGCTATAAATGATAATTAAGTATATAAACTTGTATTAATATTCAACCATGGATTTTCTGTTTTTCCTTTTTAACTCCAAGTTAAAAGTATTTTGTTATGGCCAGATCACGGAGTCTCCTCAAAACCAACTAGGAGACCAAGTCCTGTATGTAAAAGCAAAAAGCCTTTATTCTTTTTGCAAATTCAAACTCTCTATGTGTCCAACGTATTGGAGTGGTTGGAGAACCCCAAGTTCAGATGGAGTTTTTATAGTAGCAAAGGCAGGGGGGAGGGATTTCTAAGGTTCAGTACCCCCGATTGGCTGACATTTGTGTAGAGGTGTCCTGGTGAAAAGCGATGGGTGTGTGCTGGCTGGTGATCCTATCTACAATGGTTGGAATATTAGGAATTTCCTTTGGATGGTCTGTTTCTGGGTGGTGCCAGCTTATTATTTTTCCTGGAACCCGGTGCTGCCTGCTAAGACAGCTGGGTGACCTGGACCCCATTATGTGTGGCCACGCTGCCCTGTGTCCCACATATCAAATACATAACCTTGGGTCTTCTGTTTTTGTTTTTATTTTTATTTTTCTAAGGCTCTTGGGATTAAATATGAAAATAAATGTAGACATGGCATTTGACATGTATATTCAAACACATCTGAACATACAAAAAGCAGCATGGATGGCAGGTGTTAAATTAGACACTGAAGTTCCTCTTATAGGTGCTATGATGAGTAAAAGGATCGAGCAAGAGTTGGGGTTCCAAACCTCAAACGCATTTGTGAGAAGCTTCAGAACTGTGCTGGGGTTTGAGAACAATGTTGGTTGTTAGTCCACTTGGTGGCGTGACAGATTGAATGCATGTGTTTTGGGACAGTACTCTACCACTGAGCTACATCCCTATCCTAAACATGTTTAAATGTGTTATGAAGCCAGGTAGCATTTGTGTGCTCAAAAGGTGGGAAACAAGGCCAGAGTCCAGGCACTGGGTCACAATACTGAGGAAAGTTCAAGGGTGCTATATTCTGTGTCGTTTGGGGTCAGGTTCCTCAGTCCTCCTATCTAGTAGGTAGGGTTGCATCTGGATGGATTTTGGCCATGAAGTGAGAGATACTTTGCCCAGTCTGGAGCCAATCTCTTACACTAATGGACCACACATGGCTCTTGGATTACAGAACTGGAGACAGCTCCAAGGGAATGGAAGCTGAGGATTCAAAGGTGACTTTGTCCTTTTTCCAGAGTGGTTGGGGTAAAAAGGAAGAGAGAAGGGAGCAGAGTAATATTCTGAAAGACAAGACGAAAATTGGACAGGAATGGATGCTATTGGAATTATAGATATAGAACTAAGAAAAATTCAGGACTAGAGCCTGAGTTCTGGAAAGTTTATGAAATAATTGTCCACCCCCACCCATGGCCAAGTGCTTAGCTTCTTGGAGATGCCATAACATGAGTACCATGGACACTATGGCTCAAGTAGTGACAACAACAACAACAAAATGACTGTCTTCTGGTTCTGGGTGTTTTAAAACCAATCTGTGTGCTGAATTACTGATCCATGCCTGTCTTAGCTTCTGAGAACCTTAGGTAGGAAGACAATTTTCTTCTTGTGTGTTCACATCATTTTTCCTCTGAACATATCTTTTTCATTTGAATGTCCAGCTTTATAAGGACATGAACATAATGGCTTTTGACTTGCCCCCAATAACTTCATTTTAACTTGATGATAGGTAAATACGTCATTTCCAATAAGTAATACTCCAAGAATTTGTGAACTAAGTCTTAGTTATCTTCCATGAAGCAGTTTAGCATACTTAAAGAATTTAGAACAATCAAAGAGAGAGGCTGAAATAAAAAATTATGAGCATGGCTGAGAAGAGGTATGTGTTCTGTGGAATTAGCAGGGAGCCAGGAAATAAACCAAACAACTGAGAGAAGGAAATGTTCACATAAAGAGTGCCACAATTTCAAACAATGGAGAAGAGGCCAATGGGTAGAATGAAGGCAGAAGAAAGACAATTGGATTCAGTATTCCTGAAGCTACTGATGCTATTATAGGAGGTGTTACGCTGTAATATACCTGGAGCAAACTCTAGAGCTCAAACATAAGCTACCTACAGGATACTGGTACATCCCTCAAACCTTCTCTTTCTGACCTACCTCCTAGATAAGGTGGAAATGATCATGATACATACAAGCTGTGTTTAAATAGTGTCATTTAACTTTAGCGTAGCAAAGGACAAGTTCAACAGAGTGAAAGGCAACACAGGAAGAGAAGAAATATTTGCAAATCACATGCCTGATAATTAGAATACAGATAGACCTCCTGTGACTCGATTATAACAGTCCAGTTATAAAGAGCTGGGGAGATGGCTCCCTGCATAACATACTCAATGGACAAGCCTAAGAACTGAAATCATAGCCCCAGAACCCATGTAAATGCCAGCCAGTATGGTTGTCCGCCTCTACACCCAGAGCTTGGGAGGCAAAATAGGACCTACAAAGCAAATTGTGTAGCTAGATTAGCCTAGTCAGCAATCTCTGGCTTCTGTAAAAGATCCTGCCTCAGTAAAGAAAATGGGAAATAGACAAAGTAGACACCCAGTGTCAACCTCTGGCTTCTTTACCTGTTCTCACAAACATGCATGTGCACCTGTCCACACAATGCAGCCACCTACAGGCAAACACAAAATGCAGATTTCAAAAAAAAAGATCTAAAAATTGGCAAACTATTTAAATGGTTACTTCTTCATGGTTTTATGTGTGCGATTGTGCTTCTGCATGTACACGTATTTGGTCAATAAATGTGAAACGATGCTCAATAGCTCAATACTTCTAATTCAAACCCACAGAAAGATACTACTTTATACCTATTAGTATAATTATTACTTAAAAGAATAGCCTCATAAAATAACAATGGCTGATGGGAAGCTGAGATTTCGAAACATTGGGATATGGCTGATGGGAAATCGAAAACAGTGTAGCTATAGGTGAAACTGACACAGCAATTGCTTAGCAAATGAAAAATGAAGAAATGCAGTATAAACACAATGGAATTTTGTTCAGCTTTTAAAAAGGAAGAAAATTATGGCACAGGTTAAAGCCTGAATACACCTTAAATGCATCATGGTGAGAGGAACAAGGCATGCAAAAAGGAGCAAATGCATATATGCAGTACCTAGAATTACCAAATGCATAGAGTACAATAGTGGCTGCTGACTCTAGAGAGAGGAAGGGGCAGGGATTGTTTTTTATAGGTACACAGTTTCAACTGAACAAAACAAAATAGCCTGGTAATGGCAGGTGCTATTCTTTCTAAATCTGTAAAAGTGATCAACACCACAATGACTGTCTTTTAAAAACAAACTATAAGTTATATAATTTATCACAATAAAAATACTCTGAACCTAACAAAAACACAGTGCCACATCTCACTATCACCTAATAAGGCAGAGTAGAGAGGGTCTAAGTGATAAATAGGAGACCAGGAAGTAGAAGCAATGAGTGAAATCTACAGATATATTGGGAAGCAACATAGGTCCGTAACACTTAAGAGCAAGGAAGGATCAGGGATTTCTTTCCTTTTAGAAACAGAGAGGAGAAATGAGAAGGGCCAGCTGACAAGGAACATTTAAGCTTATTGAAAGAGAACGAGGGATCAACAGAATTCAGAGACTGAAATGGTGGTATGAACCTCGAGAGGAGGGACAAGGAGGAACTACAGATAGGAGAGAGTCTGCCACCACTTGACAGTTCTAAAGGATTCTTGAAATTGCTGATTCATATTAGTTTATTCTACAGGGATAAAATACTAAACAAACATTTTACAAGCACATACTTTAACCAATTTGTGTTCTCCTTAATGAGTTTCACGGTAAGGTTTTCTGCTAAAACCTTGATACCATGGCAGTCACAGGCTTAAATGCAATAAAGTTAGATGATTACTTGTTCAGTGGGTAACTTCTTAACCTCTATGTTGGGAACAATTGAGCAGATTTCCCTGTTTGCCTGCATCTGAAGAAATATCCTAGCAGACCCTTAAACTGTAAGGTTAAATATATTCCAAATAATATGGAAATCCATATTTAGACCTACGCGTGTTGCTGGCTTAAAACACAGAAATACAAAATTATTTGTGCTGGCTGGTTTTGTGTCAACTTGACACAAGCTAGAGTCATCTGAAAGAAGGGAACCTCAGTTGAGAAAATGTCTCCCTAAAATCTGACTGTGTGACATTTTTTTTAATTAGTGATTGAAGCGGGAGGGCCCGGCCCATTGTGGGTGGTTCCATCCCTAGGCAGGTAGTCCTGGGTTCTATAAGAAAGCAGGATGCACAAAGCCACGGGAAGCAAGCCAGTAAGCAACACTGCTCCTTGTCCTCTGCATCACCTTCTGCCTCCAGGTTCCTGTCCTGTTTGAGTTCCTGTCCTGACTTCCTGTAATGATGAAGAGTGATGTAGAAGTGTAAGCCGAATAAACTCTTTCCTCCCTAAGTTTCCTTTCAGTCATTGACTAGGATACTTGTCTTATCTAATTAGCCCCAAACCCATGGCCTTTGATGGGGTTACTTTTTAGACTTGAATCTAAAGAATTAAATTCACCAAATGTGGGAAGGCGAGAAAGCTCTGGGTTTTTAATTGCATTCTCTCATACTTTTGCTAAAGTAGCTTATAATTGGAGAGTTAATTAAGATATTTTCAGTCTCTTAGTAAACTCGTGTAAAATAAGTCTAATTTGGCCTTTTTAGTAATTTCATGGGCCTGTGTTTACTGAGCTGTGCTATCAAGGTTAAATCCTCAAATTAGTTTCTAGAATGTGTCATAGTTGTTAAAGCATGGTTTAAAAAATGAGGCTAAGTTTTGCATGTTTCAGTTTAAGACTCTTATGCCTTCAAATATTGACATAGGTAAAACCAATTTATTAGTTATTTCACAATTTTACAGGATGCGAAGCCTTACAGTAGCATCATGCTTCCTGAATGTTATTACTTTGTGCTTCTTCCATTACGAAATGAAACATTAACAAGTTCTTCCGACTCACTCCGTTTTTCTGGAGTTAACATCATGGATAATCCTGCTATATGTTATGTACTAGCTAGATACGAGTGGAAATTATCACTTCCAGTTAAGATAAATAGATTTAAATTTTCTTTATTTAATACTGTAGTCAATTTAAGGTTCTAACTTTTGAAGCTGTCTCTTAATCTTACTTGGAGACAGTATTTGCACATGTTTAAATGCTAAACATTTGGAGATGAGAAGAGGCTTTGTCAGAGTTTGCCGGAGAGACGGTATTGATAGGATGTTTGCAGAGATATATAGGAGGCTGGCTTGATAAGGGGAATTGACTGATGAATGATGGATGCCTCACGGTCTTAGAGTGGTCTGCTTGCAAGATGGAGGCCCAGAGAAGCCAATAGTGTAGCTTAGTCCAAGTTCAAAGGAATTGGCATGAAGGAAACAGTGCCCCGAGAAGAACGGGCTCATGTCTAGGATTTGTAAGGTATGAAAATCTGGACTTCTATGTTCAAGTCAGAGGGCCCTTTACAAAAGGAGAGACCCTAGATTCACCCTTCTACCTTCTTTTTGTTACTACAGTGTCTCTAGTTGACTGAATGGTCCCTCACCCTCATCAAGGGCCCGTATCAACTTCCTCCTTTACCCATAGACAGGGCCTCACTATGCAGCACTAGCTAGACTAGAATTCACTGTAGACCAGGCTGGCCTCGAACTCAGAGATCCTCCTACATTTGCCTTCGGAATGCTGGAATTAAAGGTGTGTGCCACCAAGCTTAGATAGGTTTTCCTTTGTAATCTACTGAGTTATAGGCTAGTGTTTTCTGAAAACACCTACATGCTCATTTGGCCAGCCCAATCATTGTCATCAATGGCCAAACTGTGTTAGTTTTACAGAATTTGGATGTCTTCATGCCTCTGGAAACCATTGGATAATGCAGTGACTGAGAATTGGTCATGACAGTCAGACATACTGTCAACTGACACTAAATCAGCCATCTGAGGGAACAAATCCTGGGTTGTCTGTGTAGACTTTCAATAATATCACATATGCTTTTATAACAAGGAGGTCAAGGGAGTTTAAGAAACATACAGAGGAGAAGACCCTATAAAAACAAGGGCAAGGGCTTGAGTGAAGACAAAGGAATGCCAACAGCCACTAAAGGCTATAAGGGGCAAGAGAAAAATTTTCCCTGGGTCTCTGAGGAGAGTAAAATTGGCTCAGTCTTGAATGCAAGCCCATGATGAGTGGTCAAATAATACATTTAGGTTATTTTAAGTTACCATTTAATGTGACAGCCACAAGAATCACAAAAAATGCAAAATTTTCAGTGAGAGTTTGCACACAATCATTTTTATGTTGCAGATACTTCCTAATGCTTTCAGGAGAGCCCTGGAGAGAAAATTGCCATGAGCTGAGCTCTGAGAACTCCATATTTAGGGGATGTAAAGAATAAAAAATTATGCTTCTGACATGATAGATCAAAATAAATAGATTCAATCACACAGGATATTTCATGGTAATTGCCTATGCAGTGTTTTTGTAAGATTAAGTAATTTCAAGGATCTCAGAGAAATAGACATCATTTTTATCTCTCATCCTATTCATTTCTTTAAAAAAATTATTTTCCAAATTATGACACTGTCACCACACTGAATAGCATTTGCAAATAGAGAGGAACAACGTCATGTGGCATCTTCAATACAACTATCATTATTTTGTTATGTCATTTATAATTCCTTTCTTTTTAAATGATAGTCATTACTTTATACCTGAGCTTTTGTAAATTTATGCTTACTTTGAAAAAAAAAGGAAGGAACTTTTCCCTGGTCAGTCTTTATAACTGTCTTTGAAAGGTTATTTTAAATTGTTGTCAAATATCTAGAATTTAACTCAAGTACTTTTATCAAGAATATTCTGACTATTTTTGAAAGGAATCATAAATGTCATTTTTATAACTCTATTAAAATTACAGAAAATGAGAAAGCTGCATGCTATTGATATGTTGAACTGAATGATTCTTTGTTGTGTGAACTATCTTGAATGTCATAGGGTACTCAGTAGCATTCCTGTTTCTGTCCACTTGATGCCAATATATCTCTCCTTGCATACAGTCGTAACAGCAATGACAAAGTCTGTAGATACCATCAAATGTCATTTGATAATCAAGGCATTAAAACACAAATTCAAGTCCATTTATCAGAAGATCCCAATTAAAACTTTAGCTTCATGAATCTAAATCTAATGCTTTTTAGATCACCTTCAGTAAAATTGCTATACAATTTTCATGGAAAGTTTTAGAATCTTGGTGATAATATGGCATCTTTACCTCTGGTAAAGGGTTATATTAGTTATAAACTCTTTGTTCTATTGCTCAGGTTTACTATTAACTAGTTCTTACAACTTAAATTAACCTATAATTCTTGTCTCTGTTTAGGCATGTGTCTTGGTATCTTTTCTCAGTAAGGCATTCTCATCTTGCTTCCTCTGCATCTGACTGGTGACTGACTCTCTACCTTTCCTCTTCCCAGAATTCTCCTACTCTGGTCACCCTGCCTATACTTCCTGCCTGGGTACTGGCTAATCAGCATTTTATTAAACCAATATGAGTGACGAATTTTTACAGTATACAAGAGCATTATCCTACAGTCCTTATCTCGGTTGTAATATATCACATATGGAAAGCTGGAGGTGTTTGCTGATTGAAACATCAGTAGAGATTTCTTCCAGGCTTCACAGGTCTACTTGTACATTTTTAACCTTTTCATATGAGTGCTAAAACTCTGGAAGTTAATTTCTTTTCCTCTTCATTTAACTAATAATGATTCTTTTCATATTAAACTACATTTAGGAGGAAGGGTAACTTTGGCTATTTTATTGACTATCTAGAACATATTGACACTGGCAAGAAGACTCTTTCCCCTTTTGAGTCATAGTTGAGACCTGGGATATTTCTGAGAGATAAACTTCTCACAAAACACAACAAAATAAAACCTTAGAACGTGTTTTTATCATGACAAACTGGCTGTGTTAGAGTTCCCTTAGAAACAAATGCCAAGCCACAATGAGCTGTGCTAGAAAAAAAAATCAAGAAAAAGTGGCCATGGAAGATAGATAAAGGGCAAGGTGCAGAAAAGACAGGGGTGAGTCTTCAGGCCACAGTACGTCTGTGTTTGAAAAAAAGACTTAGGAAAGGAGGGAAGATTGTGCAGGAAGAATTTGATGGTAATGAATTTCCAAGAAATGTTTAGGCAGCAAGCGGGAAACTATGTGCCAGTATTCCCTACACATCAAGGAAGTCGCATACCATAGACATGGGTTTTCATAAGTATACTTATCTGTCAACTAGGAACACTTATGGGACATATACCTGAGTTTCAGAGTGATTGAACAGTATCTTAGCCATCATTTAGCTATGCTTCTATCAGTAGGACATATGAGAAAAAGTATATTTTCATAGCCTCCACTGTGTGCAAAGCTAGAGTAAATTTGCATTGTTACCATGGATCGACAGAGGACGGCATTCCAGTTAACAAGGCAATTTCAGCCTAATTCATTTACCGGGCCTCAAACTCAACTCTTTTTTGTCAATGGATAGTCAGAGGTAGGTTTCTCATCAGTTTATTTGGTGGCATCAGGTTCTTGTCAATGTGTCCTAGCTTTTGGTAGATAGTTGTTGTCGGAGGCACTTCCCATGGAGGAGTCCAGGTCCCTGGTGATTTAATGCTTAGCAGTGGCACCTGGGTCTGCTGAGGCGCCAGGTGTTTCCCTCACTGTAGGGGTGGTGTGCTTTAGCATCTGCTCCCCTTTGTTCACTTTTTCTTGCTCCAATATTCTTTCCTTCTGTGTCCCCAAATGCTACTCACACTTCAAAGCTCAGCTCAACTTCATTGGCTATTCCCAGAATTGCAGGACACATGCTGTGTAATTCATTATCTGGTCAAATATTTCCTTTTGCATAAGCTCCATGCGTTCCTTACCTGATTTCTCTAATCATGGGTATTATAAGTTCTGCAATGTGTGGACTCAGATATGTCCTTCTCTAACTGACTACACTAACTAGAAAAAGCCTGACACTGCTGATATTGCTCAGCCACTGTCATTCCAATAAGTACTTGCCATGACAAAGGCTCCAGTCACCCAATAACTATTCCTGGCTTCCTGGCTGCTGATCACATTGTTCAGGATTCCAGACATTGATGATTCATTGTGAGTTTATGCTGCAGTGCTCTGGATGATAAAAAAAGCATTCCTCAGTATTTTCTAGTCAAAATAACTTTTGCAAACATTGAGCTCAACAATCACAAATTATAAAAAGCTGTATCTCCAATGTATTTCAGGAATTTTATTTAGTATATCCTTTATTAACATCAGTATTAAAAAGTAATTAAATATGTAGAATTCCTTCAAAATTTTTCAAGCACAAAAGAAGAAGTTTCCCCCCCTCATCTAGCTTCGTAAGGGGCTTAATGTATATTTGGGGGAGCTGGACTAAAAATCTGACATTGACATGGTTGGTTTCCATTTTTATGAGAAATTCTAGAAGGCCATGTGAATACAAAGGGCAAGTCTATCATGTTGGAATTCAGGCGTAGGAAAATTCAGGAGGCTGTGAAGAGCTGTGTGGGTCTGGATCTGACACTGGCTGAGATTGACTCCTCTGGTAACCTTATGGAAGTTCCTATTGAGAATGTCAGTTATGCCATGTGCTGTTCTACCTAACAATACACACGCTGCAGGGCTGCTTTGCTCATAGACTCCACTTCATCACTTGTGCTTTCTCTCACTACCTCTGAAGCCATACAGATTAAAGCAACAAGCTCATACCGGCAATTTGGCTAGTTTCTATATAACTGAATGTCTTGTTCTTATTTTTATTGTAATAGAAGGCAAAATCTGATCTTAGGTGGTCTCCTTTCTTTCTAAGCTGTGCATATAATTGTGTAATGCTTCTTCTCTAAGGCTTTTTGTTTCTAATAATTGCTTACAGTCCATTATTAAAACCTTCATTCAAAAATGTGGGAGTTTCTTGTAGAACACACACACACACTTATCCGTTAGACTTTGTTGATCAGTTAATTATGAATTCCCTACCTCCAGTAAATGCAAGTGAATGTACTGTTACATTCATTTCAAATAACTTCATGTATTTCATTTCAAATAATTTTAATAATTAAATAAGTTTCATGTATGTTTTTATAGGAGAAAAGCTATTTCCCATTTGAACACATCTCTGGAAATAATATTATCATTTACATAATTTTTTTGCTATAAAGCAATACTGCTTTATAAACACAGTTTCTCTAACACTGCTTTGTTATTTATATTTCCAGATACTAAGCTGATGAAGTTATCAATATTTAATGATAAAGAGAAACACGCTATTCTAGCATAGATTCATAATGAACAACCTTACAAAATGGCCTTGGCAAAGGACTTCCCTCCTGTAGGGACTTATGTTAATTAAGAGTTGAGCTAAGCTTGTTTCTTTTGTTTGGGGTTTATTTTGGGCATGCTGACCAAGGGAGTCCTGGGGCAGGGAAGGTTTGTCAAGTGGAGGTGGTTTTGTGTATAGCTAGGGCGAGGCAAGGAATCAACGACAAGGGCGGTTTGTACCTTCACCCACCGCAGACTGTGAATAATCACAGTCCTGTGAAGGAAAGAGCTGAAGAAGTGGTTTTCCTCTAAGGACTGGTGAAGCACCAGGAGGTAAGTTCCCAGCCTAATGAGCATGGGCAAACATAGCAAATATATATATATGTTTCCTATATGCTCCGGTGTCCCTACTTCTCCTGCTAACTAGAGTATGTTTTTGCTTACAAACTCTTTGAATCCAGACAATATATATTTTCTTCCAACATATAGTGAGATAAGAGAGCTTTGTTCTGCTTTACACAAGGAGGCAGAGAGGAAGGAGGGGAATTGGGTGCTTTTGTGGTTTGTGGTTATAATAATGCTAGACCAATCCAATTACTGGCCATTTTCATTGAGTGTGGTAGGTTGATTGAAAATAGCTCCAAAAGGCCCATATTAACTGGCACTATTAGGAGGTGAGGCTTTGTTGGATTAGGTGCAGTTTGTTGGAAGAAGTGTGTCACTGGGGGTGGGCTTTGAGGTCTCAGATGCTCAAGACAGGCCTGGTGTCTCACTATCTTCCTACTGTATGCCTGCAGATCTGAATGTAGAACCCTCACTTACCTCCAGCACCATCTCTGCCTGAGTGTCTCCATGCTTCCAATAATGACTACATAGTGGACTAAGTCTCTGAGCTGTAAGCCTGTCCCAATGAAATGTTTTCTTTATAAGAGTTTCCTTAGTTATGATGTCTCTTCACAGCACCAGGGACAGGGATATTACTGTGAGAGGCCAGACCATACTTTTGTTTGGAGGAATATGGAACACTTTGGGACTTTGGACTAAAAAAGCAACTGGACATTTGAAGTGGTGCTTAATAGACCACACTAGTAGGAGCACGGAAGACAGTGATGCTTGGAGTGATTTGCGCCGTAGCAGCTCAGCCCAAGAGGTTTCAGAGGAGTGTAATGTTAGTATGTGGCCTAGACACTGATCTTGTAGTATTTTGGTGAAGACTGTGGCTGCTTTCTGCTCTTGGACAAAATATCTTCCTGAGGCTAAATTTGATTTAAATGAAGATTTATGGATTAACAGCTTTGACAGAGGAGATTTTCAGCCTACTACTGACTGTGTTGCTTATTGATGCAGATTTATAATGAAAAGGAGCAATTTGAGGAAGAAAAACTATAAATGAAGAGTTTTAGGAAGAAGGGGGCACCAGCAAGTGTAACAGAGCTAAATCCTCTGTTTAAGGAGATCAAAAGATTATAGAAAAGCCAGAAGCTAGGTAGAGCAAAGGGAGTGGTGAGCTCAGGTCAAGACACCCAGATAAACTTCCAACTTGTGACAAAGAATTTTAAAAAGGTTTAGGGCCATGTGTGGTAGCACACATGTTTAATCTCAGCACTGGGGAGACACAAGACAGACAGATTTCAGAGTTAAAGGCCAGACTGGTCTACAGAATGAGTTCCAGGACAGCCAACTTCAGGCAGTGAAGGAAACCATCAAAAACAGAAAGATGAGTGAGGTATGGGTGGTACAGTCAGGAAACAGAGGCAGATGAATCTCCGTAATTTTGAGGCTAGTCTGGTCTATGAAAATATATTTGAATGAGGGGACCATGGTTCAGTTCCAGCAAGAAGCAGAACTTGGCAGCTTCGGTCATGTGGTTCTGAGTTTAGACTTAAGGACATGAAAACGTTGTTATGGAATCTTCTTCAGCAACTAAAGAAAGTTCCTGGATATGGTGTCTCTTCACAGCAATAGAAACTCTAATTAAGGCACTGATGATCTGGTAAACACCCAGGAGTTTCCTCTAAATAGTTGTTTGAGTGTCAGGCATTGCAGACAGGGAGCAAAGGGAGAAACTGATTTATTTGAAACCAGGTACAGACACCTCTTGGAGACTGGCCAAAATTCTGGGGAAGGGCCATCTTTGTTGTGTAACCTCACAGGGCCATCCACTCTTGTGAGACCCAGGGAAAGCACACATGGGCTCTGACGGTAATTGCATGTGGAAAATGGGGGATAGTCAGGGTCTGACAATTTTTTGGCTTAGTGGCTCTGAAAGCATTTGAAATAAATGAGAGTCAATCACAGTAACTCTGAAAGAGTTTCCCAAAGTTAGGTGGATCTAAATTATGTAGAAACCTTCATCACGCCGTACAGGCTAGCAATTTTTCAGGCTGTCTCCTCGTCATTGAAATCCTGTCAGTGCCGTGATAAGCAGTCACTCAAAAATCCTCACGATGATGTCCAGATGAACACAGTAAGTCTGCGTTCAGGTGTGGAGCCAGCTTGCACGTAGTCGGAGCACAGTGCTGTCCAGTTCCCTCACACTCTTCCCTTAGCATATCTGTCTGACTTATTTTTCTTATGCTGTATAACCCGAATCATCTCCTGCACAAAAATGAGAAGGTGTGCAATCTTTTTCTAGGGATGCTTTCACTTTTGTTGCTGTTGTTATTGTGGCTTTGCAGAAAACTACTCTAAATTTATTTGTGCTTCATCCTCATACGTGTCTAGAGAAAGGTGCTGTGTTAATTTAGGCATTTTATTTGCTATAGCACAACAACATGTAACCGTAAGTATTTATGCATGCCTTTTAGTATGTGTGTGTGCCTTTTGTATTAATGTACTGTAATTTTATATTGTATTTTCTTTCTGGGAGCGTTAGATACATATTCTGAATAATCCTATTTTTGAATGATCCCCTTTTAATTTCTTATGTCTTGGTATGTTTAATTTTTTCTGTGGCTGTATTTTAGGTTGCTCTTTTCATTGTAAAATATTTGAAGTAGAAAGAATCATTTTTACTACTGAAATTTCCATTGTAATTTGAGCTTTATTTTAACAATCATGGAAGTGATCAGTGGAAAATAGTTGTTTAGGACGTAACCGAAGTGTCACTAGGGATGAAAATTACCTAAATGTTGCATCTCTCTAAAAGAACACTGGTTATAAAAGATGCACAGCTTTGGCTTTTGTTTTTCCTCTCTTTCTTGCTGTGAGCTGTGACCGGTTCACCACATACCTTCACCCCCACTCCCTTTACTTTTCTACATAAACCAGCTCCTTTCCTACAGTGATCCCCTCTTTCTTGACTGGGTCTCTCCTTACTCTCTAGAAATAACAATCTTCCCTTATTCATAAAAACACACAAACACAAAAATCCCACCATGCTTTCAATAATCCTGTCATTTCTTTACTTTCTCCTTGCTACCAGATACCATGGAGAAAATTACCCCTGCCTATTGTCCTATTTCTCTCTTACTAAATAAGTTTGTTGTTGCCCCCTTTTGTGGCTATTTTGCAATAACACAGACTGGGGGATTTATATGAAGATCTCTTTCTCACAGTTCTGGAAGCTGTCAAGTCCACAGGGCTTGACATGGGGCTGCTCTCTGCTCTTCACTCCTAAGGAAAAGCTTTCATGCTGAGTCTTCACATGGCAGAACGTATCAGGGAGAGAGAGGGTCCCTTTAATTCTCCACCCTAGGATACTACTCAAGATTTAAGGCTTGATCGTCTTCCTACGGTCACACCTCATCATTCCACCAGAAGGAGATTAAGTTTCAACTTGGGGATGTACTTGGAGCCAATTTGCTCTGAACACATAGTAATATTAGCTGGACTGACCCTATTTTCTGTGGAACTTTACTCAAGACAGGACTGTATTCACGATTGTTGGACCAGTTTGTGTCATTGACATTTCTTCAATGTAAGAACATAGATTTGCTCATCAGTTAGATCAAATGACATTTTACTGTATAAACTATGAACCTTAATGCATGAATAAGTCAAAGGGCATTTTATTCTTTGAACACCCTTACCATGAGAGTCTCTGAAATTTAAGTTGAAGTCAGCACAGCTTCTGATTTTGACATAAATGACTCTGTGGTCCTCATGTTCTTAGAGTAATATAGACTAGAACTTTCAGTGACAGTAATTGAGTTGGCATAAACTAAGAGGAGATGCCACAATTTTTATCATCTTTTGAGCATTCCCTTATGCTATTAAAAGAGAGGCATTAGGATTGAAATGCTAGCTGAGTGAGTGGTTACCCTCTTAAAATCATCCCCCAAGTGATTTAAAGGTTGAGAGCTACTTAGTCCAAATGCCTCAGGTCTCCTCCACATCGCCCAGCACCAGCTCCTGTGCACACACAGT